>JASJUZ010000539.1:0-206282 GCA_037159825.1 Tupiocoris notatus | reverse complement strand
TTGGCTGAGCGCCTTTTTCTGTTGTAGAGCACCGCGAATCCGATGAGCCAGCGCGACTGTAGTAGTTTTGTGTTTATTAGTTCAGCGCTGAATAAGCATAATTCAAATTCATCCATTAGGATAATAAATCCGTGTCAAAATTCACTACCAATGGTGTGTAAAGATCATACAGTACTTCCATGTTTGAGATACGACAAATTATAAAATCAAGAAACTCATACAAAGGCTGCAACGTTAGTACGCAACAATTATGTTCGAATGAAAAATAGCCAAAGGATCCAACAACAGAAAATAACTAAAAATTAGGTTACAGCGCGGAAGTACGGGTGTGGCCCTACTAATTCAAAATGTTGTGTCATTTTATATCAAGGATACCCAAAATTATGAAACAAGCCTTGAGTACGTTAAAAAATATTGAATCTAATGCTCTCAAAAATCGTAAAAGAAATATGAAGTAATATTTTAATCATCACATCAATTTTAGGTTAGAATTTGAACCAAGCCCTTCATACAGCCTCTCTAGAATCGTCCAATCCACTGACCACCAGGCCACCTCTCTCTCAAAGGAATATTTTATAAAAGGCATCGTTCGATGACCTAACATAGGAAACAAGAAGTGTCGAATTCACTGGAGATTACTGAAGCCCAATGATAAAGCGAAAGCCGGTAATAGTTGTTGCTCGACGGGACATGCAATGAGACCGAAAGTGCGAGTGTTTGAGCGTTAGCGTGACGGAACGTCCGCGAGATTACCATGAGGTGACAATGGAGCTCTTCGAAAGGATACTGGTGGAAAGTAAGTTTAGAGACATTTATTCTTATCAATTTTACCAATTTTTAAATTAATTAAATAAAAAATACAGCCGCTCAACGCTTAACCTCAGACACTGACAATTGAACGGTCTAGGAAATCAAGCTTCCTATCGCTCTTTCCTTCATTCGCATCTAGCGACATTGGAACGATTTTGTCCGTAGCAGTAGCTCGTAAAATTCTTCGCAAGCTGGAGATTTACTCGGCGAACTCCTTTCCTTTTTTTCTACACTGATGACGTAACAGACTTGACCCATGAGCCCAGACCAACCGGAGCACGGTCACTATTCACAGAGCCCAACCCTAGTCCGATCTTGCACCGGGTCGCGTGCTCTTGCATTAATGCTCCGTTGTAGAACCAAGGTAGACCAGAAGGTTGATACTGGTTTATCTGACTAAATAGGTCAACTCTCATTCCCTTTTGTTCGAAATGCCACCTGATTAATTGGTTCGCACGTTCAAAATGCATTTGCTCGAAAAGCGCTTCCATTCATTCGAGCTCTATTGATCGAAATTGTACGAGATCGTTTCGAATTTTTGTAAAGAATAATTGACTCGGTCGGCGTCTGAACGACGCTTCCAAATTTTTAACCTTCACAAACGAGTTGAGTCAACTATAATTTAACATTGGAGATGCCCGAAGTCAACCTTGAAAGTTCACAGCATTCTCTACTATTCTCTGCACTTTTTCCACACATTGAATTTTTTCTGAGAAATTTAACTGAAATCCTCTGGAGGAGGTCCTGTCGGGTGAAAGCGCCTCGTCCTCAAATCAAACTACGTGAGTTCCTTACCTCTCCCTCTTCCATTATACCGCTCGATCCCCTCCCACTGTCCAACTACTCTCCCCTCGAATTTCACTCCACCCACACTTTGGAGCGTTCACTTACCACTCTCAATAATCTCGTGGCTCTCACTCATCTCACTCTCCTTCACTCTCGACTCACTAATCTCTCCCCAATCACAACTCTCATTCCACTCGCTACTCTCACTCCACTTGCCTCGCTAGTCCACTCACTCAACTCAATAATTTCATTCCACTCACTACTCCCATTCAAATCAGTAATCTCACTCAAATCACTACACTCATTCCTAATTGCCTCGCTCACTCCATTTACTTCACTCACTCCACTCACCTCGCTCACTCCACTTGCCTCGCTCACTCCACTCACCTCGCTCACTCTACATGCCTCACTCGCTCAACTCACTAATCTCACTCAAATCTCTACTCTCATTTCTATTCGTCTTGTTCACTCCACTTACCTCACAAACACTCCACTCACCTCGCTCACTCCACTCACCTCGCTCACTCCACTAGCCTTGCTCACTCCACTTGAATTGTTCACTCCAATCACCTTACTCGCTCCACTCCCCTCGCTCACTACACTCTCGACAACCACTTCACTCCTCCCGAGCAACTCCCGCACCACTTGCCCCCACATACTCTCATACTCATTTTCATCCGACTTTCGAAGGAGCTTACTCAAGTTGACTTCCCGTTTCTATATTATCTATATTCAACGGACCGTCTTAAACAAATTACCAACGTATCAATTCTTCGGGGGAAAGAGCAGTTCAGCGTTACTCTTAACGAGAGAGTTTTCATTACTCTCACTGTCCGGAATTAACGAAGCCGTTCGTCACGCACACATATCACATCCTTCCGTCATCCTATTGCTCCATCAGACGCTTGGGTGCTTTCCTCCGGTTCCGTACAGATGAAAATTCCGGATAACTGAGAGGAGATCGCACGCAGGAGACGGAACAGATTTGCAATTCGTGCTCAGCTTTTACTTGACAGACATGCAGAAAACACTTCAGAGGAGCACTCATGTCTAGGAGGCAGACTTGAGTGAAAATAGATCGTTAGACCGTTAAGTCTGATAGCATGCTAATCAGACCTCTCTTGGGCCTGCGTCAGAAAATTTGAGGGACTGTGATTGTTTTGGGAAAGGAATTTACGGATGTTTTGTAAACGTGCAAATTCAGTAATTTTAGATTAATATTTGAAGAGATTTTTGTCTTTTCTTGTGTATAATACTGATGTGACTCCATTATGGAGAGAAAAAAAATCATAATTTTGAATACATAGACCGTGTGGATAAATTCCGATTCTGCTTTTCAATCCTCGTTTTACTTCGACCCTCTTCGAATCCCGATAAGGTCACGGCGAACAGGCCATTCGCGTTCCTTGAGCACAGCTCGAAGCCCATTCCTGCAGGAACAAAGCGCTCAGTTGTTTTCTTCTCTTGTTCGTTGCATCTTGAGAAGAACGAAGTGGAATGTGTTTCGGTCCGACTCCGAGCACGACGTAAGCGACCTCTTTTTCTCCAGGAGCTAATTTACGATCTGTTCTTCGGCAATTAGCCATCCTCCGGGTTTTCTCGCCACTAAAACCCCCCGGCCATCTTACGCAACATTCTGATCCTGCTTGAAATATAAACGTCGCTATCTTCGAGCTGGTTTATTTATACAGCGGCGAACGCGTCTGGGCGAAATTGGAAAGAAGACAAAAATGTATTTTCATTTATTCTTTTTTTTCAAAGATAAAACTGACCTCATACGGTTATGATTGCTCAGCCTGAACGAAATTACGGCTTGAGTCGAAGGGTAATTAAATCGTTACCCTCTTTTGAATCCCTATTGCAGTAATCAAGGGCGACAGTGACAACCAACGACAAAACGGATCCCCTTTGTTCTCCTGAATCGCCATTCATCATTCTATTGTTTGCGATCCTTGTGAACCCTCCGTGAAGGAAAAACGTCCCTCGATAATTTCCGGAAGAAGAAGCCCGACGTTATAATTAATGCGCTTCTCAACTCATCTTTGTACCTAATGTGCGTTTAACTGTCCGAAGTAAAAGACGTTTTTGAAGGAAGCGCTATGGGAAATCACAGACAGAAGATCAACGATATAAAAATTGTTGTATTGTGTTGACGAATTAGCGATAAGAAAACATGGAAGGTATTAAGCACTTCCGAGATTTCTCGTTTTTGACAACGAAGCTAAATCGGAAGAATTTACATACAAATAAACGCAACACGAATTCTCAAAATTTTCCGAATAAAAGAGAATAAGAAATCACATCAAATCGCACACTGTCCACAACGCTCACTTTACTCTCTCCACTGACTGTCCACTCGCCCCTCCACTCTCTAACTCGCCCCATTTGCTAGCAACTGACTCACTATTCTCACTCACCCCACTCGCTCCTCTCACTCTACTCTAGCTCCACTCACTATCCTCTCGCTCCACTCACTATCCTCTCGCTCCACTCACTATCCTCTCGCTCCACTCACTATCCTCTCGCTCCAATCACTATCCACTCACGCCTCTCGCTCATCTATATCTTTATATTTATCTCCTCTTATTCACTGTCAACTCATCTCAAGTATTTTTCGTCTCTCGAAATCCACAATATAAACCATCGAACCGCCAACGCAGAGGTGGTTGACTCAGGAAACGCAGAGAGCATTTCACATACGGATAAAACTGTCTGTTACGGTCGACAGTGCGGAAAACGTATGAAAGTCGTTGCGCAAGGAGAAATTTAGAAGAGAGCTATATTAACATCGGGTAGAGTTCATCTGGTGCTCACGAGCCGAAAAAAATGGGCGCAGAGATAGACCGCGGTGCAATTAAAGGTGGAAAAGCGGGACCGAATATTCTCTGTACGAAGAACAAGTGTGTTTGGTCATTAACAAAACGCCTCATTTCAAATAGCTTATTATAAATTTCCTGATTATTATGCCTGTGAAATGAATGACCCTTTAGGGCCAAGAGTGGAAGCACTGTGTATTTTTCACGCACCGATTTTCTCCCCATTATCTCGACAAATTGTGCAATATTAAACCGGCCTATTTCGCAAAGAGCAATGGACGAATCGAGCAAAACCACGGAAGCTGTCTACTATTCAAAAGTTCAATAGCATCAGTATAATATGAAGTAATTGGCGTAACACTCAGGACCGCGAAGAAGGCACGGTAATATTGGAAAACATAGTGCTCTGAGCATATCTGGAGCTACGTGCTGTTACGATTCAACAACGGCAATAATAATACGTTACGGCCGCCAGTTATCGCCTGGAGCAAAACCAGGAAACATACTCAGCTTTCACGGTTGCTGGTCGGATTATTAAAAATCGTCCGTCGGTTCGAATGTTCGATATGGAAAGAAGATACAGAATATTTTACTGTGCCGTTGAGAGCTGGTATTCACGAAGAAATAGCGAAAGCTGATCGCCATGGGCAGTACGTTTTCAGGTGAACATTTACGGAAGAATAATCTTTTCAGAATAAATACTCTATCTCAGCCATAGCAGAAAATTTTATAAAACAGGCAAAAATATTTTTGAAGGCTTTTAATGTTTGGAGGACGCTGACAGTCAATACCTTTGTGTTTTATTCAAGATTTATGTGTGCTAGCGAACTCAGCCGCTTCAAAATAATTTTCCAACAACAATTTCACCCGATTATCCAATGTTACAGCTAAGAATTAAAATAATCGCTAGATTCTTACGTTTCTCGCCATTTTGTATCATTCGATTATCCCTTGGCTAAATTAATACTTCTTATGGACTTACGATTGGACAGATGGATTTATCAAAATAGTTAAAACTCGATTCCAATGTCGCATTTCGTCAGCGCACCTTTCGAACTGGGAATTGTCAAGTTGCGAAATACCCCGGATGATTTATCGGTCGGCCGTTTTCGCCTTTTTCAAACGTCGCTGTCAGCGGCACAAGTGTCGATCCTTGCGACACAACCCGTATTACCAAGTTGACCCAGTGACGGGATCAGGTGAGAGCAACCTTCTCCACTGACAAATTTGTAAAGCGTTCCAAATACGGCGACGGACTAATACGGTAGTCGGCCGACTCGCTATTTTCAAATCATGTCCGGGGGACAAAACTACTAACGTCAGATAGGGAAAAGTTAATTTTACCGAGGAATTTTCGTTTAAATTGTTAATAGATAATTTGAATAATTATATATAAAAATAAAAATATAACAAACTGTATATTAAAAAAAATAAAATAAAATTGATCGAAATGAATTAATTAAACATATAAATTATGTAGGTACATGATAAACATGGATAATTTAAATAATTATATATAAATATAAAAATATGACAAACTGGATACTAAACGAACAAAGAAAAATTAACCAAGTTATTATCAATAAATTGAGCAACAATAAAATTGAATGAAATTAATTAATTAAACATATAAATTATAGCTATTATTTATATAATTATTATAATTTATTCTTTTTTTTATTTAAAATCTAATTATACTTGGGATTTTTTTCGAATTTTTCCTATCCAATGAATATTTGAATTTTGTGGGTAGACGGACTGGGATTTGCGGTGAAATTTCCGGATGAATTCACAGCTAACATTATGACTCACAGGGAGCGCAGATTCTGCGATTATGAGTCGTAATTGTCACGTTCGCAGTGTCTTGTCACGTACGAATTTTACGAGGACACTTGCGGAAGACGTTGACTCCGTCTAGCGAATCAAGATCATCTAACGCTCTTGACAACCGTGTAGCACCACCTGTTCCCTACATTTACGTCACGAGGAACCGTACAAGCCAAACGCAATGCGTGAAGTGACACGTTATGAATCTCTAAGGAATGGCAGACATGTGACTGAAGTATCTAGGTGACGTCTGACCATTGCAGCCTACAAACTGACAGGATATCATGTATACTACCAATAACAGCACTTCACGAAGGCGAAACGGAACCCACCTGCAAAAAGAGAAAATGAACGATTAATTGCAAGAATTGTCCAATTATAGTTCACCATGCTAAAGTGTTTTATTTGTAAAAATAGAATGATCATTTCGAATTGGAATTTTTACTCAAGGGGTATTCCCTGAGGCTCTAATAACGAGCTTACGATGGCTCAGTAGGTTAACTATAAGCGGTCGCGAAATTAGGCGGGTCTAAAAAATAGCGGTGTTGCCAGCTATAGGGTCGATCTAAGTCCCACGGGGTCTAGCTTCCATGAGATCCTCGTTACCCCTCACTAACCTCTAGTACTTCAGCAAGATCAGTGGCGCCCTCGGGTCCACGCTCCGGGGCACTGCCCCCATCACCCCCAAAAACGGCCCTGGCCAAACTTCCCCTTACGAACAGGGATAGCAATGCAGCTTTAGGGTCAATAGGCAACACTGTGCGCTCAACGTTGTCACCTATTAGTAATTTAATTCTGAATAACTCTGGTACTAAGCGCGGCAACACTGCGAAAAATCCCATTCGCCTAATTTCGCGTCCGCTACCATAAACGATTTAAATGAGTAAACATAATTATAACTTGAGATGTTAAGGGAATATAATTACCGTGACTCACTCCCCAATTCTTTATAATAATTATCTTTCTCCCTTCAAGGCCTTATCAGGGTTTTGTAGCTATCTAATATATCATCATTCAGTAGCTCATTGTTTCGTCACTCGGCGACGGCTATTTTGAAAATTCGCTGATTCGCAGGACTGGACCGTCTAATGTTTTCAAAAGAAGGGCAATTTGGCCACTGACACCGTAGAAACAGAGCGGGATAATGCGAGCTTCGAGCTGTTTAGATAGGTCGTATTTTGCGTAACTGATTGGTCCAGATTGTCGGACAGTCTTGAAACCGTCTATCGACTGTCTAGCCGCTTCCTAACTGAAAACTACTAGATAAAAAGCTTTAAAAGGAAAAAATAAAAACGCTCGAATAAAGTAAAACGTGAGAAAAAATTTTATTTTCAAGATAGATGAAGAAATTTTGGAAAAATATGGACTTTCTGGTTTATATTGGAGATTTAGGGCATTTTTGTTGAAATTCAAAAGTGTCTCGCTTTAAGGGAAAAGCCTTTAAAAATAAATTAAATTTTAATATTTAAATAAAAAAAATTAAATTACAATCATTTAAATAAAATAATATAAATTACAATCATTTAAATAAAATAAATTAAATTACAATAATTTGAATAAAATTACAATAATTTAAATAACATAAATTATATTACAATCATTTAAATAAAATAAATTAAATGACAATTATTTATTTTAAAAGGCTATTCACTTGAAATTATACTTTTGAATAAAATATACGCCCAATATTGGCTGAGTTATCTTTACGTACCATCGAAAACATTCGTCTTCGCGGATTCCACCGCATTATAACCGAATAACTGACACCTTTTAGCGTACCACTTGGCTATACTCATTTCAAGCTTCAACGAGCACAGTGATACTCGAATTTCGATAGCTACGAAAATAGATCGCTCTCTTTGATCTAAACCTGGCCCTCGCCCCGGGGCGTAGAAAAGTCACGATCGTTATGATTGAGTATTTTTTATGTAACTGATCCGAAAGAATGGACAATTATTCGCTCGACATTTCGGTCCAAATTGCCGGCCGCTAGCAGCTGTCCAGAAATTGATCGATTTTGCGGTTTCGAGCCTCCGTCGAGTGAAATAGATATAACGACGGAAAAGTGTAAATATTTCTACAGAAGCCCATGAAGAAGTAAACAAATGTTTGGAAGATCGGATTCTGTACAATTAATTGGAACACCAATAGAATTTTGTAATAAATTGACTGCGATAAAAAGTGGACCAATTGTTAAATGTATCAAATGTTTAAATCATATGTTACATTGGTGAAAGAGGAGCGAACATTTTCAACATTGTCGTATTGATAAATTCAACAACTTTTTGATACCTACGGTTTTTCACGTTCATCAGAGTTTTCCATTTTTCCTACAGAAATTATCACTTTGTTTCCAACTTTTTTTTTCCAAATAACTATATTTTTATCGAGTTACATTAATTTTTTAATTGGTTTTCATTCAAATTTTTACATTATTCTAACGCTCAGGTTAGTTATAGGAGTCCCAATATTGGCAGGAAATTCTTAGCGTTTCGAAATATTGCCACTGTACGTATGAAAATCTTCTAACAGTATATGGCAGCTATTTTTAATGTCGCAAGCAGCAAGTCGACCATTTTCCGTTCCAAGAGCGTGAAATAGTTGAGCTAGTTAATTTTTCAATTTTTTTTTGCGTTTGAAAATTAATTATGTTACTTTTCTCCGATGTTATTGGCCATTTGTAGTTCTAGCCACTGACCACAAAGTCGTTTGGACAGGAAGGTTTCCAAATCTTATCCGAAACATCGGCTCAAATCTTCGAACAAATAATGAGAGCGAGTTTTTCAACTAAATACCGCTGCGTCTCCAGCGGTTTCGAACGGGCCTAATTGGATTGGTACATTGGGAGGATCTGAAGAAATCGCGCTTTTCTAAGAAGCGACTCGTTACCTGGGATTAGTCTCTGGAAAGGGCCGGGGGTGAAAGTGCTGCGGTGAGCTCGAAATTATGACTGGAAGATTGAAATAATTCGTCAGAATCAAAACTGTTTATTTATTTTTTTTTTATTTTTTTTTTTATTTTTTTTTTTTTTTGTAGGTTGAGGGGGAGAAAAACGAGGCGACCTCTTCTCCATTTTTTATTATTCAGCCGAGTACTTTCGCCCGTTCGGGCTTCTTCAGGGCGTTATAGGACCAATGGTACCTATGTTTATTTTTTGGTATACTTGAATTAATCAAATTTAAACCGTCCAGGGAGTGTGAGGGGGAGAAAATCGAGGCGACTCATTCTCCGATTCTATGCAGGCCGAGCACTTTCGCCCGTTCGGGCATCCCCAGGGCGACGTGGAGTCCACAAATGGGATAATATTCTTAACTCATTATTGAAGCGAAGGAAAAATATCCATTGTACAATAAATTATTTGCAGCGGTTTTATTCTTTCTTGAGAGGTGTAAATTGAAGTTACACTGTGTCTGTGATTATTCGGTTGGCCCCGATCGCCAAACCGATATTGACTAATGGCATTCAATACAGTTTCTGTGGGATTCGTCTTATGATTTTGCGTACGCAGGGCTATAGCGCGTTTTCCCACGAGCAACCGTTACGTCAATGTTCTCAAGTTAACGCTCGAGAATCAACCTCGTAAACCTGGATTGTTTCGCTAAGGAACTGGGACAGCAGTTCGATTGACATGATTGCTACGTTGCCGGAGCAAAAGGCGTTTTTAGGCCAAACGGAATAATTGGCATTGTATATTAAATGATATTAGTGGAAAATGTAAGATTAAAAGTTGCGGAGATTGCATACTTGAATCGATTACTTGATTCGTGGCAACCGAGGCTTTGAAATAAAAATAAAAATATAAAAAAATAAAAATGCGCCCATCAAAATCGAATCCGAACAACTAATGAAAATACTTTATGAGATTGATGGAAAGCAAAAATCGATCGACGGGTTAATCGGTTGTAAAGAATCGACGCGGACGTCGAATCGGGAGTAAAAATAGTTTTTTATTATTAACGAGTTTTAAATGATCGATTTCGGTAATAAATAATAATAAAGTACATACACAAAAATAATCTTATTAAAATTAGTCCTGGAAGACTAAGCCCGTGTTAGAGAGACGAGCTGTTTTTCCTTAGCAATATATTAATTTTTTTCTTACGAGTTAGATTATTATTAAAGTTTTGTATTTTATAAATTTTTTTATTAGATCTTTCATATTTTTTATCATATTTTTTTTTCAAAATCAAATCAACTTCGTCTGGCCGGTGCATGACTTTCAGTTCTGCAGCGAGGAGGCTATTGATTCAATAATATTGAAAGCTCTCCGCGAAAAAAAAACCTATTTTATCGCTGCGTTTGTTCCAAACATGGGTCATCTATTATTTCATTCACGGTTTGCCAAGTTCGTTTAAAATTTCCTTCCACCTTCTGAAGCTGATTTTTACAATAATGTCCTTTAGCCAATCGTATGTACTTTGTCAATTAATTTTATTCCTATATTTATATATATACCTATATTAATTAATATTCCTGAAATGCGGTGTTCGTCTAGTTGATTGAAACGTTTTTCAAATGAATGTCAGCCAATAACGGTACAGTGAAATCAAGCCGGCCGATATCTATTTCTTCAGCCAAGAACGTCCGTTACGATCGGGCGAAACTTGAGAAGCGGCCGAGGAAAGAAAAAAACACTGGGAACATAGCTGGCACAACTATAGAAAAATCTCATCTCGTCGCATTGCGAAGGCGCGAGCCAATTGCGGCGAGCTTCGGACAGTTCAAGTCTGCCGACACTAGAAAACCGACTTTTCCGGTTTGTTTCTCTATCTTCATTTTTTTTCTCGGCACTGTCTCAAGAGCAGTTGATTGACGAGGTTACTGACTCTCAGTAGCGTTGAATTCGAGTTGAAATTTTATCCCGAAGACTTTTATAATAGAATAATGACCGAAATAGAAGTTCGAATCGCTCTTGGATCGAATATATGAACCAGAAATTCGATCATATAAACAGGAAAATCTATGGTCCGAACCAATATTTGAGATTACTCTGTTGAGCTTGAAAAATTCGAAAATCCCGCGTACTTTAAAGTTCATTGTCCTGGAGATTTTAGATCCGTGGGCGTTCGATTTTTGGAGCGCTAAAATAGTCCTTTGCAAGTAGTAATTTCGAGGGGCGATCAAAGTCGTATCCTTGTCTTTGAACTTCGACTATTTCGTAGGCGGTTTTCCCTCGGGGCGCGTGAGCTCATGTTCATCCGTTCTAGAAATAGACCAAGAATTCTCCGGTAGAGAGGCAATTCCAATACCCCTATGATTCGAGCTATGTTTAATGAGTGAGGCACTTGCAGTACAAAAACCAATCTTATCAGTTATTTTATTCTTTCAAATGTTTCTCCTGTTATATAGAATTTAAAAAATATTTTTAAATAATTTCCTCGATATTTTTCTCTTTAAAAATACGTCTTTTAGAGCCCTTTGTTATTATTATGTTATTTTATTCTTTCAAATGCTTCTCCTGTTATATAGAATAAACAATTTTTTTAATTAATTTTCTCTATAAAAATACCTCTTTTAGAGCCCATGGTTATTATTATGTTATTTTATTCATTCAAATATTTCTCCTATTATATCGAATAAAAAAAAAACTATTTTTACACAATTTCCTCGATATTTTTCTCTATAAAAATACGTCTTTTAGAGCCCATTGTTATTATGTTATTTTATTCTTTCAAATGTTTCTCCCATTATATAGAATAAAAATATATTTTTAAATAATTTCCTCGATATTTTTCTCTTTAAAAATACGTCTTTTAGAGCCTATTGTTATTATTATGTTATTTCATTCTTTCAAATGTTTCTCCCGTTATATTGAATTGAAAAATATTTTTAAATAATTTCCTCGATATTTTTCTCTATAAAAATTCGTCTTTTAGAGCCCATTGTTATTATTTTATTTTATTCTCTCAAATGTTTCTCCCATTATATAGAATAAAAAAGTGTTTTTAAATAATTTCCTCGGTATTTTTCTCTATAAAAATTCGTCTTTTAGAGCGCATTGTTATTATTATGTTATTTTATTCTTTCAAATGTTTCCCCTATTATATCGAATACAGGTAACCTTCGCCAAGTTTAACGATCCATATCGGCCTAGAGATTGACCTTGCGAATGCATTCGATTCCCGTTACTTCATGCATATTTTACTATCCCTTCTTCATCATTTTTTCATCATATCGTTTTCAACTTATCGGCGTCGAAATTCGAAATCAACACACGCATTTGACGCCACGAAGTCTTGTTTAGTCAATTTTCTTCAAACGTAATTAATGAAATACGCAAATTGAGTATCACTAGATGTATCCGCAGTATTAACCTCAATTCATATAAGTACGCTTAATTCAAACTCGAAATTGGGGTACTTAATTTTTTAAATCAGCAAGAAAACTGTGAAACTTTGTCTCAATTTTATCTTCATTATATTTTCATCTTTTATCTTTATTATTCAATGTTTATTAGTTTTATTTTCATTTTTCTATTTATTTTTTTAATGTAATAAATGAACGAAAAAATGACAGCCATTTGAATATTTACGAATTTTTGGAAAATATACATTACAAAACGAAAATAATTTTAAAAAGTACAAAATATACCAAATGACGATCAATGTGTGGCTGAATTATTGTTAATTTCTTTTGGATTCCTGGGGCGCAGTTCAACAATGTGAATTATCTACTTCCTTAGGAGCAGGACAAAGCGAACGAAATTTCTGACGAAAAAAATGACGAGTTCATGCGCTATCTTGAAATCAGAAAAAAAAACAAAGATTGAATAACTTCTCCTCGTCGAGAATACGCAGATCCTAGTTCTCACACGCAACGATAACATGCGAAACTGGATTGCGGCGCGTATAATATCTAGATTAGAAGTCCGAAGGTTGGGCTCGCATTATGCGTCAAATGAAAACAAAGATCGTAATAATATTATTTTACGGCTGAGGAGAATAACAAAAGATTATTCAGAATATTGCTACAATTTAGAAACTGTTATGGTAGAGAGGGAAGCAAGTTGTCAGAAAGATTCCGTCAATGTGACAACTTGAAGGAATATAAATGAAAACGTTAAAAGAAACAATGGCGACAACGTGAAACTCTCAAGAAGCATCACCATAACTAACTTAAATTGTTTTTTTTTTTTTTTTTTTTTTTAAGAAATATATTACCTAGTAAGAACGTCAACAAAGTGGAAAATGAAGAGCAAAATGAAAAAATAAAATAAAAAATTGGGGAAATATTAGGAAAATATTGAAAAATATGTCCTACTTATTGATAATAATAAAGTAAAGATAAATAATAATAAAGTTTTATAGTTGTCGTTACATTTTCTACAGCGGTTTTAAAGTACTTCTTATTTTGGAGGGAAATTTTTGCAAAAATTGGCTATTTGGAAGGTTAGGCCAACGACAAACACATCGGCTAGCACTGTCGATCGATGTTTTTCGTGTTTTGGTCGACCTCTGTATTTTTCCTATTGAATATTTCGGTTTCAATATTTTTCAACGCGAGCAAACTTTTTTGCAATAATCAACAGTAGTTACAACATTGATTCGGAGGAACGGATTTTATAACGAGAGCCGCTGACCTTTACCGGTGACTTGAACGGTCGGGACGGCATGTGCCAAACCAGTTTTCCATCTTCGGCCAACTTCTAAAGCCGTCGAGACAACCCGAGAGCATGAATAACGAATGTCGGTTCGTTAGAGCATCTGGAGCATGATTTGCTAATACCTTGACATTTTAATTAGAAATGTTCCTTCGCAGAGAAACGGACTTTTGCAGGAATCCAATTCATCACCAAGTTTTCCTATTTGGCTAATCAACGGGAAAAGCCGTCACACGTTTAGTACTACTTCGAAGATCTCCAGCCTTAACAGGCAGGATGAGACGATTTTGCGGAGGATGGTGCGGCGCGTGATCATTTGTAAGTAAAAAACGTCTATTATGGGAAGAAATGTTCGATAAAACTCTCATTCGGTGCGACCTGCAATCATGCTCAAATTTCAAGATGATCGAAGGGAAAACGAAGGGATTCAATGTCAGTGTCCTCAGTAAGGTCTGCACAGTTGCAGTTGAGTAGTTACAAATAAATCAAACTATCCCTTGGCGAACCTTTTCCTCTTTTCTCCGGTGTGATAAAGCTTGTAGTCTCTTAGCACTGGTTAGAGCTGGTTAAGGACCAGCCCTAACCACTCCTAACCAGCCCTAACCCCTCCTAACCAGCCCTAACCACTCCTAACCAGACCTAACCACTCCTAACCAGACCTAACCCCTCTTAACCAGACTTAACCACTCCTAACCAGCCCTAACCACTCCTAACCAGCCCTAACCACTCCTAACCAGACCTAACCACTCCTAACCAGCCCTAACCAGCCTTCTGCGAATTGTGTCCTGAATCATTCGTCAATTTCCATTCCACGTCTACTAAAACAAAAAAATGATTTTTAAAAGAAACGATCCTGTACCAAGATTTTCAAAGGTAAACTCTTATGGCCAGCTATTAGTGTTAAAATAGACAAACATGACGTTATGAGTTATGTTGGCTGAATGGCGCAACTCCTATATTTATACAAGACTGTCACGACAGTCCAGTCATGGGCATATTGCTTTCGTCAACGTACAAAGACGACACTTAAATCTCAGCTATTAGAAGATGACTCGCCACCTTCAAACATAGAAAACCAAGGATACTTCGAGTTTTGCAATTTTTGCAAGAACTACACCTTGAACTATGACACTATAAGTGCGAAAATTACCGTACAATGTTATAAAAGTTGGACTGACCCCTTGGACTGACAGTTTCATCACCTTGGGCTCTTCAAATCACAAAAAAAATTGCCTTAGGATACAATATGGAAGAGTAGATAATAATTCATTTCGTGCGATTCGTTCCGAACGGAGAAATTCATCGAATCACGCTGAGAACAACGACCGGCTGTTTATCATACGATGACAGAATCAAGCTCCGTTTGAACGGCAAAAACGATGAGAATGACAAGTGGAACCGATCTCATCCCGAGAAAAACTCCGAGATTGTTCGGCTGGTGACTTCCGCCGAGAAAACAATGGACTCGGCCAACGGCGCTGTGAACTGAAAATAGAAATCACCGTTCGGATTTTTTTCTGGTTATACTCTGGTTTGAACGCTTCAAATCGTTCCCAGAATGCGATTTTTTATTATTGCAGTTTTTACTAATGAACATAGCTAGCCATACAGCACATTCTTTCCCGTTGAAAACCTCGTCATGGGGTAATTTTTCATTCAAAAATCATTTCAAGTTATGGGAGTTAGCACTCCATGAAAATCAGCAGAGGATTTGGGTTAGGGGTGCTGGTAAGGACTGATTAGAAGAGGATAGTGCTGGTTGTGAATGGTTAGGGCTGGTTGGGAGTGGTTAGGGCTGGTTAGGAGTGGTTAAGGCTGGTTAGGAGTGGTTAAGGCTGGTTAGGAGTGGTTAGGGCTGGTTAGGAGTGGTTAGGAGTGGTTAGGAGTGGTTAGGGCTGGTTAGAAGTGGTTAAGGCTGGTTAGGAGTGGTTAAGGCTGGTTAGGAGTGGTTAGGGCTGGTTAGGAGTGGTTAGGAGTGGTTAGGGCTGGTTAGGAGTGGTTAGGAGTGGTTAGGGCTGGTTAGAAGTGGTTAAGGCTGGTTAGGAGTGGTTAGGGCTGGTTAGGAGTGGTTAGGGCTGGTTAGGAGTGGTTAGGGCTGGTTAGGAGTGGTTAGGGCTGGTTAGGGCTGGTTAGGAGTGGTTAAGGCGGATCCTTAATCAGCTCAAACCAGTAATTTTCATTTCACACATAAGGAAAGAGGAAAGGATTAGGAAGGGAATAATTAGGATGGTTTTCAACTACTCAGCCGCAACTATGCTAACTCAACTCTTAATCCTGGATTTCCTCTTCATTTTATTCTTGTCTTTATACTTCAATTTTTCTCGAAAACTGTATATAAGATTTAACCTTCGAGCAAGGAGTTAGCCTAATACTTATAGTAACATCCTCTAAGGTCGAGTTTTTCGAATGAATCATCGCCAAACCCGGCAGTCGCTAGGTTGACGGTGATGACATCATCAGCGGATCATCGAGTCGAATAGAGCTCGACTCTTCTTGTTCTAAAGAGGGAGACAAGGAGTTCTCTGAGCCCGCTCCATCGTGAACGCGACTGTGCAACCTTGAGGGTCGGCCGTCCTCCAGTCAAGGACCTGCAAGTGCCAGTCTACGGATCGCACCAACCAATACGAACTCAAATTATAATCTCTCAACTTCTGAAGCCCGGTCAAAAACGTATGAGTTCAGTTTCAGGAGGAAAATGTTCGATAATTACTAGCATTGTCTTCGTTTATCTTCACTATAGCGTGCGAAGAATCGTCGAAAAGATTATTTACGGAGAAGATTTTACAAAAGAATAGCGGCCAAATGATTCGCGCTAATGTTTTAATCGTAAATCGCTTCCCAGGAAGGGTATTAGATTCCGATCGATAATAGCGTGAGAGTTGTATCCCAGATTATCCTGATTCTGTTGCTCGCAAGGAAAAGAAATATAAGCCATGCCGCGCATAAAATGAACACGAATTTCCACCGATGCATCTTGATAATGGCAGCTTTTTCACATCGCATCATCGGGGTTTTTGATAGATTGGGTGATATCATGTCTATCCGACATTTATTTTTTTCTCCGTTCAAACTTGCTAATTATGGTTTTTTTATTCAAGTCACTATAAGAAATCGCATAAAGTTGTTCTGAGGATGTTTAGACGGGAAAAAGTACTCAGAATATTCTCAAAATGATTGGACACAGTACAGAAAAAGATAGGTACTTAGATTACCTCATAAAATAATCCATTTCTTCGGATATTCGGTCGCTAAAATTGATTTGACGTTAGTGAAGAACTACAGCTTGAAGAATTACAAAAATATATAACTAAATTGCCTGCAAAGATGGGCTACTAGATAGACTACCAGATGGGCTAAGTACTAAATGGACTACTAACAACTTGGTGGACTAGAAAACCTTGACTAGCAATATTAGATAAATTATAAAGATGTACTAAAAAAAGGACCACTAGGACACTAGGTACACTAAGAAGATGGACAAATGGATGAACTACGTAGCAAAATATTATATGGACTATATTGAGTGACTCAAATATAGACTACTTGATGAACAACGAAGATAATACTCTCAAATAAACTACAAAAGGTACTAAGAAAGTAAACTATTGGATTGGTTACTACGATGGACTAAAAAAAAATGGACCACAAAGATAGACTACTGGATAAATCACAAAGATGGACTAATAAGACCATTAGAAGAGAACGTTACAAATGTGGACTACTTGATGAACTATAAAGATGAACTATTGGAGTAGGACTACAGATGGACTACAGATATAAAGCACTAGACAGACTACAAAACTTGAAGAAGGACTACAAAAATGGACTATTAATAAACTACAAAGAGAGACTAAAAATATGGGCTACTAGATAGACTGAAAAGTTGGAAATCTGGATAATATTAGACGGGCTAAACAGCTTGAGGAAGACTATACAGTGACTACAAAGATACACCATTTAATCCATCAACATGATGGATCACGAAGATGAACTCTCAAATGAATTAAAAAGAGAGACTCAAAAGATGGACTACTTGATAGACTAAAAATATAGACTACTGGATGGGCTACACCGATGAACTACAAATATAGACTATCTAGACTATCTGCTAGATAGACTATCTAGACAAATATAGCCTATCTACTAGATAGACAAATATAGCCTATCTACTAGATAGACTAAGTACTAAATGGACTGCAAATTAAAAAAAGATATTCTACAAAGCTTGAGTTGGACTACAAAAAATATGGAACTACTAAGAAATCGACTATGGAAACTAAATGGACCATAGTGAAGGACTACTAGGTGGACTACGAAGCTTGAAGTGAAGTTCCGTAGGCTGATTCACATAATTAGCAATGTTAAAAAACATAAGAAAAAAATGAAAAAAAAAATTTTTAATATTAAATTTGAGAGTAATCTACAACAATTTCACTCAACTTACCGCACTTTAACGCACAATAACCTCAACTAAAAAATCAGCTACGCTCGCTCTTTTCTTTTTTTTCGTTTTGTTCGTTATTAATGAAATCAAAACGGCATTCACCTTCAATTCGGTCTCATTCGACAGTCTCATCTTTGAATTACCGATAATTATTGTAATCGCGAGTTGTTCTCACGTTAGTCCGCACGTCAACGGTTGCCTCGGGGAAATCGTGCCGACAAGTCACGTCACCTCGGCTGTCTAATACTTAGTATTGTTCATGTGAGTTCGTACGTGAAAATGACCCGTAATCGGCGAATTATCGAATTGAATTCTCATTGGCCGAACAAGAATAACCGTGAACTGCTATTGTTTAGACGAGTGAAACGACGGACCTTCGACTACTTCCGGCATTGGAGAATTATCGATTGGAGGTGCTAAAAAATATAATTCTTGAGCGGGGAAAATCGATCTAGAAGAATGGTTTTACGAATTTTTCAATCAATTCGCAGAATATCGTTTAGACGTTTCATCATCTGAAGACTCAGAAATATCCCACGGCACGCCAACTCGTCATGATTCTCTAGTCTGCTCGGATTTCGCCCGCGGAATGGAAGATCCGCAAGGACGCTCCTTACGTAAACAGTTTCAACCTCGATTCACAGCTCGCCTTCGGAACACTTTCCTTTTTCCGAGTCCAAACACAAATAGTCGTGCTCTTCGAATTTTCGACGGATTAATATAGAAAACTGCGATTTCATTATAGATAAACCGGTTTAGTTTAATTCGCTACAACGGGGTTTCAAATCTTACCCGTAGGAAACCAACGAAGACCACCTACAAATATTGAATCAATG
Source organism: Tupiocoris notatus (assembly GCA_037159825.1). Taxonomy (NCBI): domain Eukaryota; kingdom Metazoa; phylum Arthropoda; class Insecta; order Hemiptera; family Miridae; genus Tupiocoris; species Tupiocoris notatus. The sequence continues at coordinate 187,163 of JASJUZ010000539.1, read as the reverse complement.
CTGTAGAACGTCATTCGCATTCCGATTCGATGCCTGTTAATTATTCCGAACGGGGATCTTCTTTGAAGCGGAAATTCTAAAGTTCGTATAATCTCGAATAATAAACGACGAATTATACGAAAGGATGAGCCAACGATTTACATAGAAGCCGAGCGTTCGGAAACCTTGAATTGGCATTAAATGCAAACATCTACAAATCAAGTTTTTTTTTCCTCTTCGTAAGAGGAAAAGTGCTGTACTTACCGATAGTAAGAGAATCCTGAGTGCAGCAGCGGCCATTTCTGGAAACAAAAATACTACAATTAATGCGACGGTCATTAGTAAACTTATGAGGTTAATGTAAGCTGAGATAAATCTAAAGTAGTCGTATTATCTGCACTAATTGCACTCCCCTGAATTCCAAAGCGATCACTCAATTGTTTTCGGTTTTTTCCAGCTTTGAAATTACGCAGTATAAAAATCACAAACGAATAAAATGGGACGCGAATTTTTCAAAATTATAGTTATTTCAAAGTTGAACTGATCTCATCGTTATTGCAAATGAACAATTTCAACGAGTTTAGGACGATTTCGAGAACTTTTCGAATGCTCAAGTACTCGAGACGTTGTAACAAGATCAAAAATTAAGCCCAAAAGCAGTAAAAAGGCCAAGAAAAAATATTATTTTATTGGGTTTTAGGCTGTCATTGACATTGTGTTTATTGTGTCGTTGTCATTGTGTTCTTGATATTGACAACTGACATCGCAAATGTTGTAATTGGGTGGAGAAGATTCATTACCGATAATTAGTTTTATTTATTTGTTATAAGGTATTATTAATTGTTTTTATTTGTTTTTATTTTTTATTTTTTTTTTTTTTTGTTTTATCGTCACGTTTTTTAATGAATTTATTTTACATTTGTCTTTATTTATTTTCGAAGGTGAGTCCCTATTAGAACAATTATTGTTTACATGGTCAGGTTTTTAAAAATAAACTGTCATTAATTTATTTTATTTGATATTGTTCTTCAAATAATTTTATTTTTATTTATTTGTTAATTTTAATTTGTTTTTCATAACTTTATTTTTATTTATTAATTTCTTCTATATTTTTCAACGCGATTACTATATTATGAAAATAATTTTCTCGTTGGTTATTTTTATCGATTTACCTTGTCGGTGAGAAATATATGCGTCGATTAAGCAATAGCTCTGGGCTATTTTTAACTTAGCTCTTGGTTAACTCGTTAGCGTACAACCTTGTTCGTGGCGGTCGGAGATTCCCCGTCTACGAACTCAGAACTCAAAGTAAGACTTGGGTTTTGGTTTTTACTTTATGACAGGAGAGTGTAAGTTAAGGCTAATTGTTGTCATTTTTACCTTTTTTCACAAAAGACACCAACGATTTCGATCACCTTTGCATATATCAATTTTATTCGGTTTACCTGCCTTGAACAAAAAAAAAAAAAAAAAAAAAAAAAAAAAACAGCTTTTTCCGAGGATGCGGAAGTCATTTGTGATAGCAGGATGAAACTAATGTTCGCGAGCCTTGACTCGGAGTCGACCTCTGTTCGGAGATGGAATAATGATTGTCTCTTTACGAATATAATTCCGCCAGATGCTTCCTCACTGTAGCCTTGCATTGTTAGAGTTATGGTCGAAAAGTATCGTGCAACTTCTCGAATGAAGCCGGATTAAAGTGAAAAAATTTACAATAATAATAAATATGAGTGGTAAATAAAAATAATATTTTTATTTATATTTATTATATAATAATAAATATAATATAATATAATATATTATATAATAATAATAATAATATATGAGTGGTAAATAAAAATGTCCACTAGCTAAAGTCAATGTTACGTCTAGAAATACATGTATACATTTTTTAAATATTTAAAAAAAATGTGAGTTTTCATATTTGAAGTCAAGGTGCCGTTAGGTCAGTGCTCTTTGGGGAAAAGCGAATTCCGTAACCGCTTTTTCGAATTTTCCGCCCGACCAGACCAATATAGAGGTTTATACCGCGAAAGGTTTTTTCCATGTAAATCAAACGCGTTGAATTTTCATTTTATTCGGTGCAACTCGGCTTAGCCAATGCGCGACTATGTATTTCTTCCGCTCGAGCGCGGCTCCAAGACTCCAAGGGTTGTACAACTGTTTTGCAACGGTATGACAATTGCTTTGCCCAGCCCTCAGCATTCTGTTCCAGTTCTCGACCGTATCACCGCGAGTTAATTGAGCATCGTTAACTCGCGATTCTCTAAGTTATTTGCTAATCCTAATTGAAGCCGATTAAAAGCGAGCGGATTTTTTAATATTATTTTTCTCCTTGAAATCGTAAGTTTTTCAATTTCTTAGAAAATTGCTTCCAGGATAGTGTTTTGGTTGCGTTTCTTTCTAGTAATAAAAATCAATAAGATATACTTTTGAGAGATTGGTGATAATTTATTGGCCGATTTGAGTAGATTTCAATGACATTCGGTCGTAAACAAACTAAACGAAGTCAATAAATAGCCCCAATAAGTAATCAGAGCTGATTAGGTCTGGTCAGTTCCGGTATAACCAGCTCCAATTTTAACCCAAAAAAATTTTGGTGACAAAATGAGTGATAAATAGTTATTTATCAGCTTCCAGAGCACTTGCTGGGTCAATAAATAACCGCAGTAAATAATTAAAGCTGGTTAGGGCTGGTTAGGGCATGAACTAACCAGCCCTAACCAGCTCTAATTACGTACTACGAAAAGTGACAACGAAAATTTGACTAAGAAAAGTAATAAACGATTATTTTTCAGCTTAGAGAGCGTTCGCTGGGCCAATTAACACTGGTTGAGGATTGAACTAACTAGCCCAACGATTTGACACTCCGTCGTTACGAAACTAAACCCACGAGGACAAATAAGCGCTACATTATTCAAACAGAGCCGACAAATCCCCATTAGGCTGTGTCCACAGCCTTGTCTGTCTGCTAGCAGCTTTCTACACTCAAAATGGCTCCAAGTGATATAAACGCTTTTGGATGTTTGTTGAGGAGAAACTTCGACGTATAAGCATCATACCCAGACGAGTACGTCTGCTTCTTAATCTTAACAAACCACAATTCTTATCAAGAAGTAAGTCCGAAAGCAAAAAAACCCGACTCGTCTGAAGATACAAGACAGACAAAATTTAATTGTCCTGTGGCTAAAAGGCGAACAATCAGCGAAGGAACCAACGGTATTTTGTAATATCTGGTTCAAAATAATAGGAACCTGATTTTTAGTTTTTGGAGTTTTGGATGTTCCGCGTTTTTTTTTTTTTTTTTTTTTTTTTTTTTTTTTTTTTTAAGCCTTTTTCCTTACTTTTTATCTATTTTTATACATATTTTTAGAGCACTGTATTTGTAAATTTGCTGGAAACGAACGGAAAAAATTAGCTAGCCTAGCACTTTTGCCAATTTGATCGTTCTCAGACTTTGGGAACTATATGGTTTCCATAATCTCGGCCCAGAAAACAATGCAACGACAGAAAAGAAATATGAAAAAACGTTAACGTGGGAAAGAACGTTTGTGTAAAAAACCAAAAAGAAAAAAATTAAGAAATCAAGTTACCGACCGGTTGGCGAAATTCAAGCTCGATCGTTTCCTCACTTCTAAACTGCATTTTTAACCGACAGGAAGTTGTAAATCGTCGACCCACAGCCGCCGAAATCAGGTTCGAAAAGTTGCTCAAATTTACTCAGCTCGATGAAAGCAGTTCCATAGTACGTTCACTTTTGCGAAAATTAGTCAGCGTTCGCGATCGATGTTACTGTCATAATAAAAACGCTCTTGATATTTTCGTTTAATTCGTTTAGTCTGTTGACGGGCCAGAAAGAAACGGTTCGAAGGCGTTACGTAAAATGATCACAGCCGTGACTGCCCCTCGTTATGGGAAGCGATTAATTCGCTGAGTTTCATTAGTTAACTGCTACTCTGGAAACGTTTTGTCATAACCAAAGAAGCCTTTATCTTCAGCATTTTCAATATTCAATATTGACCATTTTCAATATTCAATATTGACCATTTTCAATATTGAATATTGACCATTTTCAATATTCAATATTGACCATTTTCAATATTCAATATTGACCATTTTCAGTATTCAATATTGACCATTTTCAATATTCAATATTGACCATTTTCAATATTCAATATTGACCATTTTCAATATTGAATATTGACCATTTTCAATATTCAATATTGACCATTTTCAATATTCAATATTGACCATTTTCAATATTGACTATTTTCAATATTCAATATTGACCATTTTCAATATTTAATATTGACCATTTTCAATATTCAATATTGACCATTTTCAGTATTCAATATTGACCATTTTCAATATTCAATATTGACCATTTTCAATATTCAATATTGACCATTTTCAATATTCAATATTGACCATTTTCAATATTCAATATTGACCATTTTCAATATTCAATATTGACCATTTTCAATATTCAATATTGACCATTTTCAATATTGACCATTTTCAATATTCAATATTGACCATTTTCAATATTCAATATTGACCATTTTCAATATTTAATATTGACCATTTTCAATATTCAATATTGACCATTTTCAATATTCAATATTGACCATTTTCAATATTTGTTTTTGCATAAAATCTAATAATTTATCTCTCATTCGTTCAGCACTTTCTCTTGGTATCAAGCGAGATTTTTATTAGTGTGACAAAAATAGACGATGAAACTTTTCATTCTAAACGTAGGTTGTAAAACGACAGATGGTGGAATTTCTTTTTCTCTCTCGTTCGAACCTGAATTCTCGTGAAGAAGTTGAGACAGAGCAGGATGCTAGATTCCTAAGGCCAATGTCATACCCGAAGCTCCATGCCTCGCGTGAATCCCTTCGGGGACTCAGTGTGCGGTGTGAGTGTATAGTTCGAAGAGGACATGCGCATTCTACCTTTTGTGTAGGCTGAAGAACATAGCATCTCCAGCTCGAGCTCATCTTTGCCTGGACCCTTGCCAGGGTCTCCTATTATGCATACAAGATAAAAGGAAGGCCTTGTCTCCCCGAGGCACTGCACGCGGCGCATATCTACTTAGTCACGTTTCCGCTTTGTCTTTTCTTCCATTGATCGCCTTGATAATTGCACGGGCTATTCTCCAGGCCATAAATGGAAAAAATAATGACCGCCAGTAACATGTAATTAAAGTACGGAGCCGTCAGTGTCAGAATTCTAACGGAATCCTAAATTAACAAGTAAAGGTTCGGAAAAGAGAGGGGTTTTATCATTATTTCAGTGCCATTTGACTATGATAAGTGATAAATATACATTATTCAGCTTTCAGAGCGATTCTATGGCCATTGAATAACTTTAGTAATAAATTGAGCTGGTTAGGGCTGGTTAGACTCAGAACTAACCAGACCTAACCAGCTCTAATTACTAACTAAGAAAAGAATCTGTGAAAAGCTGACTAAAATGAGAGATAAATATTTATTTGTCAGCTTTCGAGCGTTTCATGGGCCAATAAGAAACTCTTGTAAGTAATTAAGCTGGTAAGGGATTGTTAGTTCAAGCTCTAACCAGCTCCAACTCAAAGGATCGGGCAAGAAGGGATTTTATTCAATCACAACACGTACCAGCTTGATACTAGCAATATCGCAACGCAAATTTCCTCAAATAAAAAGAAAACATCAGATTTTTAGCGATGCTCAAAAAATTCACAGTTTTGCCGACCGCAATTATGTTGAATATTATTTCAAAATTCCTCTTTTTGACTGTACTTCATAGGTTTCCATTTGAAGCTAACCCGTACGGAAAGGCTGCACGTCACGGTTGAGTAACATTCGGTCGTAAAAATGGGCAATTTCCTCACAGTTGCATAATAACGCTCTGTGCAGGTGCCCGCTCATAGAGCACTCAGAAGTTTTCGTTCTTCTGAAAAAAGGTTTCCTTGTAGGGAATTCGACAGCACCGCGGAAGCCACTGAAATACTAAAGAAGAATCGGAGAAGATATATATATTTTTTTTTTATAGGGCAATGATTGCCACGTGCATTACCTTCATTAAAAGTAATATTCCTAACTCGCTCCAATATTAAGAAAAGTGATTGAGCAAAGTTGGCTAAAACAAGTTATAAAAGTTTACTTTTCAGCTCTCAGATCATTTTTGCTGGACCAATAAATAACCCTAGTAAGTTGGCTAGACCTTGAAAGGGCTTGAGCTAAGAGCTCTAGCTCAATAGTCTGGACAAGAAGGGATTTTATTCAATCAACACAACGTGTACCAGGATTTTTTATTATTATTATTATTATTAATTTATTTTTCTACTAATTCACTCGATTGTGGAACCTCATTTCACCAGGATAGAAGATAAGGTGATAATCACGATTTCCACTGATTTTAAATGAGTTATATCGATTTCAACATCTTACAGTTGTAAGATTGTTGCTGATGATGGCCTAATCGTCGAAATCGATATAGCTCATTCAAAATCAGTGGAGTTCGTGACAATCTCTTTGTCTTCTATCCTGGTGCACCAGCTTGATACCGGCAAGATTAAAATAATAACAATTTCAAAAAAAAGTTCCTTGACAAAAATGAAAACGTTGGGCGTTATCCATTTCAACCAAGCATTCACCTTTCATGTTACTTCCCATCATAATAGTGAAATTTTACGACGAAGGATTTCCTCGGAACCTATACATCAGCTTCTCAATCTTCAGCATAGCCGTTAGCGTTTTAACTTAGCGGCCGTTAAGCATAATAATCCTCTAAGCCGAACTTTAGCGGTTCGAGGACCATAAATTTGACGACTGCGTCTCTACTTGGGTGGAGATTAAAATCCCGTTCGAATCTTCCAAGGTTCGCGGTCATTAACAGCCGAATACGGCAGAGAAGTTACGGCCTCGTCTTCCGCCCACGCTTAAGCGCTCAGAAGATGCGTTTGAAGGGTGCATTTTTCCTTCATCATTTTCCAATTATTCTCCATCATTTTCTAGGATGCCGTTAATTCGAAAATGGCTCGCTCCTCTAGCAAGGTTAGCCGCTATAATTCTTTGTTCTGAGCTGAGCTATGGTATTTTGGAGCTATATGCGTCTTGGAATCCTGCTGGGATGGAATGTAATGGCTTTGAAGGGAGACCATCTTTTCTTATCATATCATATTCTTTTCAGGGCTAGTAGACGATAACATGAGGATTAGAATAGCGCACAATGTCGCTTTCTGTAACGATTAGTAGCTCGTGGAAAATGTGAGTCCATACGAGGAAGATAGTAAATTCATTGTCTGGCCATTCGCCAGAGATTTTTCTTGGGAAATCGCGCCAGGGGATCATTTCCTTTCAAAAATCATTTGCCAGGGTAGTTTGTACACGCCATGAAAATTGACGAATGGCGATTCATCACTGCATTCGTGAAGAGTACTGGCTAGAGCTGGTTCAGAGTGGTAAGGCTCCATTCGTGACCAGGTGGTTTATCACGCAAGGAAAGAGTAAGGGGTTCGCCAGGGGATTTATTTGTCACTACTTAGCCGCATTTATGCAGACATAAGTGAGGACACTACACCAGACTGAAAACCTCTTGGATTTCCCTTGGTCATCTTGAACTTCCCAGTATGACAGCACGTAACACCAAATGACAGTCTTATTGAACGACTTTCCGCCAAACACGGCACGCTTTCAAATGATTGCACTATAGCTTGCATCTCTTCTAGCCAGACGAGCAAGTCGACCAAAGTATTCTTTTCACATTTCATCCTTTGGCGAATCCACACAAGAACGTGCGTTTATGGCCAGGAAATACGAGGGATGTTCTCGAGCCCAATGATTTTAAGGTGATTTTCCAGTTAAGTGCGATTTGAGGATAATTCTTCAGGCGAAAGCGATTTTTCAATGTTGGAAGATGCCTCGCCATTTACGCTGACAAACGAAACGCGCTTCAAGGAGCCTTTGGACATTTTCTACTGAACTGGTCCACTACTTCTTACGAGGTTATTGCTATTTCGTCGTAAAATCGATCGAGAAGAATATATAACATATTACTCCAACCAACCAAAACGAATACTAGTCCACTCGCTGAAGTCAAACTCGGCATATTTTCGGTTCTCGGTCAGCTTTGTATCTGATCAGGAAAAGGTCGTCCACTTATCTCCGTCGCCAAGAATGGAAGTGCATCGAGATGCGGGTTCGGTTTCAAGAGGACAACGCTCCCAAGTCTTTCTGCCACTGACCGAACGCCCACTCGTTTTATCTCCAGGCTAATAAATATCCCCGGGGAGCATGCGCAGGATCCTCGTCCAACCGCACACCACAACGTGGCGTTCGTGCATGGCGAATGCAAATCGTTCGCCTTCCGGAGACTTCAACGGTCGACTGCAGCGGCGGAATCAATTGCGACCGATGAGCGTGCTCCGATGTTTATAAATCGAGCCTAAAAAAATTATACCCGATTAATCACTTTGCCATACTATGCCAAGATAACAAACCAGGATTTCAAAAATGGGAATAAACATCGATAACGTATGATTACATAACTGAATAAATAAATAAAATCGTACATTTTTCCAAGGACATAGCAATGCTAGGAAAACTCATTTTAATTTTTTGTTCGTTTCATAATTTAATTGTTTCTGCTCTATTTTAACTGTTGGCGAATACGTATTATATTCTTTGGTATTTATTTCATTTACCATCATCTATATTTTTCATATTTTATCATTCTATTTTTATTCAATATTTTACGCTGTGCAATCTATTTTTTATCGCGTACTAATTTTAAGTTACTTTTATTCCATTTTTCTACAAATTTGAATTTTCTATTTTTTATACCAATCTTTTATGTTTCGATATTTACCAAATTTTTACATCCGATTATTATATTCTATATTCTATATTTTTTATTGATATTTTTCGTATTTTAACCCTAGTTATACCTACTTTTTTACTATTCGTATTTTTAGTTAGTCCATTTCTTTTTTAATTATTTGTTGGTGAATTTTTTTCGGAATATTATTTGAACTTCATTTTTACGATAGGTTCTTTTAAGATATTTTCATATTGTATTTATTCGACCCTAATTTGTATTTTACGAATCTCATCAAAATTATATTCTATTCTTACTACACTTTTTTCTAACTAGGCATGTCGTCTTTCTATTTTATGTTCACTTGAATATTATTTTAATATTCATTTATTTTCTGTATTTTATTCATAAGATCGTAATAGTCCCTAAGTTAAATTTCCTATGCGTTCTTTCAGTTTTCTAATTTTCGTACGAGTTTGCGTTCTAATTGAGTCTCAACATAGGTATCTTTTTTTATCATTATATTTTTTCTAATTTTCCATCTTCTATTGAATTGTTTTCCAGCCTTCTCAATTTTTCTTGTTTGTTTTTAATTGCCCATGTTTTTTCTTGAGAGCTGTGCCAGGAACATGATATAGTTCTCTATTCATGTTTTATACGATCCATGATTTTACTACTTTATGATCGATATATAAATGTTACATGAAAATATGACCTACTTGCGTGGAAAATGATAAATGGAAAATGTTTTTTACAGGGATATTAATAAGCATGGGTTTCGTTCGATCATTTTTGGGACTGGACCTATAAATCGTAACGATTGCCATGAATCTCGCTCGTGGTTTTGCGGCTTCTTGCGCTCATCTCATCGGCGTGCGCAAGTTTATTTGTTGTGGAGCTACGGTATTTTAACCGCATGACCGACCTAGTTAGTCGAAGAGCGCTAATGCGGTTCACAGTCTCTGTACACATATGGAAACTAAATTAGGAAAGAGTCCTGCTAAAAAAACTACAGTTCCAAAGCCGGGAGATTTTATCTATTGAGAAAATCGCACTAACTGAACTCACATGATGTTTGCAATAATATCGGACTTTTATATATCCACAAAACGTTCACACATGACTCAAAGAAAACATTACGGTACGTTTGACAACTCACGTGTGGCCGTGACTTGCCAAAATCCTCCGAGACCCTCATGAAAATGACCCTTCAAATAGAAAACGGTCCTCGAGGGTAAGTTCCGCTGTAAAATATTTTCACCTCCGACTCAGTCATGACCGAACGATCGTGATGCTTCGAAAATCGTGACCTCTCTCGCGAGTATTTAATAAATATCTGTTATGAACCAAATGTCCGGCAAAACCAACAAGAAGTGAGCTGCTATATGAGATAATGCGAAAAATAGTAAGTGTATGACTAGAAATTTTTTAAAAAAAATTGATACCTAATTTTTTTAAAAAAAAATTTTCCCAAAAGTAAAGAGATTCTATTGAGATATTAGAGGAACGGGAGAACTCTATATTTCCTGGATTAATTTCTTATTGTATTTCGATTTTAGTGGATTGTCTGCAAACCGATGAAGCAGCGATAAACAATTATTTCTTCCCACTAAACGTGTCGTCATCTGGTATGAATTCATCTTCATGTTTCGAGGTTTCGAACGAGCTTGACACGAGGTGGTCCCCCTTGGCCCAGTTAGATTTCAAACCTCCTACGGACACAGGTGTCTTCTCAACAAGGGCACTCATCCTCTTTGGACTTCATTGCGCCATACGCACGACCTGGCTAACTGGCGAGACCAATGAAGAAATCCGCACCATTATGGGAGGAACACCTGCTGAGACTCGATTTTCATACGTTATATCATCAAATACGTTCTTTCCCATTGAAAACCGCTGCACAGGGTTATTTCCTTTCAAGAATCATTTGAGTAATTGGACGTAGAAGAAAATCGACGAATAGGACAGATATAGGATTTATGGAAGACGGCTGATTAGGAGTGGTTAAGGCTGGTTAAGAGTGGTTATAACTGGTAAGGAGTGGTTGTAGCTGGTAAGAAGCGGTTATAACTGGTAAGGAGTGGTTGTAGCTGGCAATAAGTGGTTAGGAGTGGTTAGAGCTGGTTAGGAGTGGTTAGAGCTGGTTAGTAGTGATTAGGAGTGGTTAGAGCTGGTTAGGAGTGGTTAGGGCTGGTTAGGAGTGATTAAGAGTGGTTATGGCTGGTTAGGAGTGATTAGGAGTGGTTATGGCTGGTTAGGAGTGATTATGGCTGGTAAGAAGTGGTTAGAGCTGGATTAGGAGTGGTTATGGCTGGTTAGGAGGGGTTAGAGCTGGTTAGGAGTGGTTATGACTGGTTAGGAGTGGTTATGACTGGTTAGGAGTGGTTATGATTGGTTATGGCTGGTTAGGAGTGGTTATGACTGGTTAGAATTGGTTATGACTGGTTAGGAGTGGTTATGACTGGTTAGGAGTGGTTAAGGACGGTTAGGGTTGTTTAGGAGTGGTTACGGCTGGCTATCAGAGGTTATGGCTCGTTAGGAGTGATTATGGCTGGTGAGGATTCTGTAAGTGAAAGAAGGTAAAGGTATTTAGAAGAAGCAATTCATTACTTTTGAATTGTAGCAAATGTCGAAAAAAATTATCAAATCAATGGGGCAAAAAGTGACGGCGCGATAAAAAATAAAATATCTATCGAGAGCAATAAAAATGCGTCCCTCCGGAAGGTGTTCATGGGCCAATTTAATACTTCCTGCCTGATGCAATTAAACGGGGCATGAAATAGAATCTTACTATTCATCATAAACTACATAAGGAAGTAGTAAGGTGTAATAAGGAAGTACTAATTAATCAATCAAATTGAGCCCATCGTGAGAGTACATTATTATCTGACTTTAAAAAAAAATTCTCTATTTTATAGACGATTGTTCCTGTCTGCTCGCTCAAATTACTCCTCACTCACTCACTCAATTTTTTTCTATTTATTGTCTCTGTTAACATCTTGGGTAATTTTTATTTTTATTAAACCCAAGCTTTCGTTTCGATTCACCTTGGAAACGTTCAATACTTTCGAATTTGCCATGTTCGCGATGATTAATTCAATTTCGCATGTTGGTGTCGCTGGAATTACCCAATGCTGTGCCCGGCCGACACGTCATCTAGCGAACTTAGAAACGAGCGTGGGGTTGGCTTTGAAAAGGCAGCCCACATGGCTCCCGGGCCCCTCGACCTTGGCTCCCTCGTTTCGCCTCCGCTCTCGAACAGATCAATTTCCAGTTCCAACGTCCGCTCAACTGAGGATTTTCTGCTATCAGAAAAAGGTTCCTAGACGTTTTCTACCGTCTTCTATACGTAGGCGGAACGATTCCCACACACAAAGCAAAAAACAACCAATAGCACCGTTGAGTGCGAGTTCTTTCCAAGATGTCCCCATACAACGGTTCCATAGCGTGGGACCGATCCTGGAAACGTAAGAGGGCGATTTTTCAACTGCGATTAAAAACGCCACCTTCGATCAAAAAGGAAAAAATGCTACAATTTATTACCATCGACCAGAATTTTACTATCACACCGACCATCGTTAATTAATCTTTTCAGTGAACCCAATGATGCCCAAAAGGGCGAAAGTTACGACGAATAATTCTTCTTCTTCTTCAAATAAACGTAGAAAAAATAATTCAACTTGTAAAATTATATTCAACCAAAACCCAAATTAACGGGCTTTTCACTCGTGAAAATGAGACCATTTTGCTACTTAGTAGACCCAAAAATACGCACGAAATATGTGAGTGACGCAGCAGTACAGTGTGTGACCCCTACAAAAATCACTCTTTATTCACTCGCTATAACAAACATTACAAGATCTTGAGCGTTTGCAGAAAAAATGTGTATTTGGTAGCAATTTCTATAGATTTTCGGGCTCTGAATCGAAAGGGGCCATAACGAAGTCGATAGTTTTAATGGTTCACGAGCTATCGCAACTTTTGACCCAATTTAAAACCCAACGTCGCTCAAAATCTGAATATCGAGTACAAAATCATACGTTCCAATTCGTCAGATAGCCTTTTTACCTGACCTTCTCCCAACCATGTAAGGCTCACTTGGCGCACCCACGAGATTCAGTCGGGGCTAAACTCAAGAACAATCTGACACGCCCGAAGCCTTGACTCCGAATCCGGGTTGATATTTATGTCACATAGTCTTTATAAAAAAAAAAAAAAAAAAAAAATAGAGCAATCACTGGTACGAGCAATCAAATACACCACACGGGTTGGGCTTCGTTTTTTGTTGAGGAAACGAAAAAGTTTGAAAAATCAAAAGTTAGAAGGAAAAAAATAGAATTGAGAAAGTTATAAGTTGGAAATGAAACCATAGCTATTTTCGTAACATTAGAATTTGGAACTATAACAACTTCAAAGCAATACCAACATTTTTACTTCAATGTTTACTTAGCAAATGGAAGTATTGTGACCGTCTGAAAAGTCGAATTCGGAAAGGAGATGAATTTGAAAGAAATTTCCATTGCCTTGACTTTTCATTGACTTTCTGAACAAGTGTCACTGTGTCCGTGTATCTGAGGACTAAAAATGACATAAATTCGTCATATTTGTCAGTCATTTTTCACAAATATATGACGGATTTATGTCATTTTTTGACCTCACAGACAGTTTTAAATGAATGAACGAATGAAATATTTAATTTTATTATTCCGATGATATTACATTTAAGAGTTGGTGTAGCTCTAATATCAATATGCATTTTAAACACCATATTCGAATAGGTTGGTTATACATAGTGCTGAGAAACAGAACCTTGTCTTAACTTATATCTGAAGACAATTGATTATAGTAAATTAATATTAATTAAAATAAATATAAAATAAAAATTAATTGTACCGTTTTACGTTCGGTTAAAAAGAAAAAAAAACATGGTCAGCATAGAAACCCTATAGACATATAAGGTACCTACATAATATAAGCATACACAGAAACAGAAAGTCTTTCTGAGCAAAGTAGGTGCAATAGAAATTTCAAATTCATCTCCGTTCCGAATTCGACTTTTCAGAGGGCAATAATAGCCAGTTTAGACAAAAAAAAAAAAAAAAAAAAAAACTTATTGAAAAAGGAAAAGGAACGTACACAATTCTCGGTTTGATGCGTCATTTGAGAGTTAGCCATAATTAAAAAAAAAAAAAAAAATAAAAAATAAAAAAAAAAGATTCTTGCGTTTATTTCAAAAGGCACAAGGAAATTTAATTGAATTCCATCAGATTCGCATTTCTCGTCTCCTAAAAACCACTAAAAAAAATCTAAAAATTATTTTCCTCATTTGTCCAACCGGATAATCAAATTTCCACGTTTTTGTCTCTACGTTTTCACCTGTCCTCGCTAAGTTGATCTATAGCCGAAAGCTGAAATTGGACCGCGGAACGTCGGGGATTTTCAAAAACGTACTGAGGTGAAAACTTCCTTAGCATAAGTACGATAGTCCAGCCTTCGGGAAGATAAGCTACGATCTATTACAAAAGCACTTTCGATTCTTCGCGATTATGATCGCAACTCGCTCGGTTACGCCCGTCGGATTCTTGCGGCTTTCAAACCGAAGCCGGATCCAAGAGATGCGAGCCTACAAAGCGGTCAACGTACGGGCACGTAATGCCGATTGAAACCGAAATAAATATGCTCGGCGTGTGTTTTACGAAATAATAGAGCGACTTTGCGTCATATCGTAGTTCGACTCGTACGAGTGATTGGGCAAGTTAGAAGAGAAAATGTAGAAAAGGATAGACAAAAAATTGCATACGAAGAAAAAAATTAGGAGAAAATCTAGGGCGAGGAATTATGAATCGGAGGAGCGATAGGAGTGAAATATGAGCGAAAAAATGAAAATTGGGAGTAAGGTGATAAAGAAATATTGGAAGGAAATAGACGAATTGGTGAAGATAAGATGCGTAAATCGGACGACGAAGGGAATAAATTATACAAAAAAATATCGTCGCGAAATAAAGAAATAAACAAATTTAAATAAAATGAAAATGTAGAAAAGAATAAAATACAAGTTTCTTATTACTTATTTTACTCCTCTCTACTTTTTCATTTTATTTGAGATTTTTTTCTTTATTATTTTTATTTCACTTTTTATTTATGAGTAAGTAAATGTAAAGAAATGGAATAAAAAAATTAAAATTGAAAAAAATCGGGGAAAACAAGAATAAACCGCAATAATAAGTACGGAAAAATTAAGATTAAATTAGGGAACTGTGATTTAAGAAAAAATTAAAGTAAAAAAGTAAAAAGTAAGTAAGTAGAAGTAAAAAAAGTAAAAAGTAAAAAAAAATAAAAATGAAAAAAGTCGAAAGTAAGTTAAGAAAAAATTACAATATAACCACACATCGTTTTTTCATCTTTTTTGTCATCGCAATAGCTTTTTTTTTTTAAATAAAAATAAACTATAATGAGATACACAGGTGTAAAACGATAGATAGTACTCTTGTTAATTCAACCGTTCCACGATCTATACAGAAGAACTTGAATAGAATTCGACTATTTGACAGGTTCTATCAACACAGAAACGAGAGGCCAGCTTAAGGGGAAGGTTATATGGACAGGTATGACGAGATGTTACCTCAGAGGTGAATGTTTTCGGGCAATGCTGGACCAAAGCATAAAAATCCTTTCAAGGTGTAAACCTCTTAAGGAAAATACGAAATTTGTACTTACTTGTTTTTCTACAGGGCCCAGGATATTCAAAAATTGCGACGATTTCGAAGGTTCTTCCGTTGTCTTTTTGCGCGGCCGAGGCGGCAGTTTACATCGCACTCCTCAAACGTCACCTAAAACACGAACGAAGATCCGACGGACGACGGGTCATTTTGTACTTCGTGCGAACTTGCGGTGTTTTTTCGATTTTTTATTTATTTATTTTTATTTTTTTATTTAACCAAGCTAACACCGTTCGGTTCGGATTTCGATCGGACCGCGCACTTTCACCGAGCGAGGAGACCTCACGGACTGCGACTGATCGACGGAGGTTGTATCTAAGTTGGGCGGTGCTCAGGGACGCTTGATACGTGGGAGGGATAGGCAAGTTCTTGGGCAAGCAGGACGAAAGTTACCTGGAGAACCTGGCACCCTCTGTGAAATACCTGGAGAACTAGACCAGGTTTCAAAAGGAAGACAGCGACAGCAGGAATCTTTAAAACGCTGTCAGGTGTGCAGGATGAACTGCACCGCACAAATTGGTCCATACGAGTATATAAAACGTCCAGCAAGAGAAGCGATTTCAGATGTCAAGAGTCGATAGTTTTTCGAAGAGAAAATCCAGAGCAAAACAATAATTGTGTAGCACGGGTAACTGAATAAACATTAGGCTCGAATAGGGGGTTATTAAATAAAAATTAAATAAAGAGTAATTAAATTGGAACAATGGGAGTATTTTTAGTACTGTACACCATTTTTACAAGGAATTACTTCGCAGTTTTTTCCTATTTTTCAGGAGGATTTTAGCAACCCACTTCCTACTCATGTCTGTGGGAATAGAAAATAAACCCATTACAATCAACACCAAATAAAATAGTTTTAAAACAATAGTATTTTTGATCATTTTTATTTTTCTTCATTTCCAAATAAATTTTTTGCCCAACGGTACACCTGAAGAGAGTGTTTGACGACCATTCCAATGAATATAGAACGATTTTTATAGCTCCGAGAATTCTCGAGCTATCCCTCATACTAAATTTGTGAAAATCACCCAAATTCAACGCTAAAGCTGCGATACCTCGAGAACCAATAAAGCTATCGACCCCACGATGGTCTCATTCGATTCAGCGTCCAAAAATCTAAAGAATTTGATACCAAATACACCTTTTTCTGATAAACGTTGGAAAAAACGAATTTTCTCACTCAAAACCTCCCAAAAATACCATTAAAACTGAGGTAGCAATCTGGCTAAAGATTTGACCCATCGTCAGACCAAGATTGATTTTTGGTGAAAATTTCAAGAATTTATCTTTTACAGTTTTGTTACGGACAGAATTTTTATTTTGGATATTTGGATTCTACATGCCTTGAAACGTAAAACATCGAATTTGGAGGGGGGGTTAGATAATTTTTTTCTTGGGCGATTACAATGGTTTATTTTCGAATAATAAACCAAAAAGCGGTGAGCAGTTCCGATAGTTTTCTGTCGCGCCGATTCTGACTGTCCGAATTTCGAAAAAGAATAGTCCATTTTGTCGGAAATTTAGTCGAATTTCTATTTCGTATAGAGTGATCATGGTCGAAAATGAGTAGTTTTTCGAAATATCTACGAAAAAGTGGAAAAAGGAAGAAAATGTCTGAATCGCCGACTCTGATTGTTTCAAGTATATTCTGTCTTGTTTTTGCTGAATAAAAATTTTGAAAAATCAAAGTTTTAAAGCGAATAGTGTGGTAATTTTGCATAAAGTGGTTTTCGGCGAAAAACGTGCGGTTCACGAAGTACAAGCGATAATGTGGAAAAATTATACAATTTTTCAGGTCACAGGCGATTTTCGACCATAGCTTCGCTTGGCCAATTTTAAAATCAACTCAAAAAAAAAATGTAGAAACAAAAGCTGTTTTAGACTTTAAGTTACTATCACATTACTTCCATTTCCACCACAGAGTCAATGCACTTCGCTGCTAATTCTTCATTGTCTTGTACCAAGAAAATTATATTAAAAAATATCGAAGCTCGCTCAAACAAAATTCATTCACTCTGAAAGTTTCGGGTAGAAAAAATAAATCCAACCCGCTGCCAATATGGGAACAATTTTATTACAAAATATTCAAACAAAAAACTAAATTGGCGAACAGATTTTGACAATATTCTCTCGAACATGAAAACGGTGAACTTCTTTATTCGTCGTAATAACAGGTTCCGCCCACTATAATAACAAGAACGGTTTGACAGATTACCTACTCAAAATCGTCAACAGAAAAGAAGGGTTAACAAATTCCAAACGAAAACCACATGGTGACGGCCAAAGTTTAACAATGTCTAAATACTTACACTAATTCGAAACAATTTAGAATCGACTTTAGGGCCAAAGAATGTAATAGTGTTTCAACTGATGGGAATTTTTTGTTTACAGTCTAAAAGGAAATATAGGAACGATTAAAAAAATCAATGGCACAACTGACAGATTAGGCAGGTCAATATTTGAGTGCGATGATTGGTGGACACTGTAGGAAACACTCACCCCCGCTGTCTTCAGTCTTCGATGTGGTTTATGTGGTAACTAATATCCAACGGATCAAAGCTATCATCAGAGTTCTCATCTGCGGGAATCATGCAAAAGCAGACGAACGAAAATTGTTTAAAATGGCGAAAAGAAAAATACGAAGCAAATACGACGAGGAAAGCGACATTTTAAAATTACTACAGACACAAACGCAATTAATAATGGCATGATGATAATTAAGAGTAACAAATGAATAATTAACGCCTTCAAACAGTGAACTAGCTCAATGTTCTCAGGCCGATTCCGTTCCGATATTAAAGGGCCCAGAATCCTCAAATTCTCAGAGCCATCTCCACAAAAGGCAATCACATCATTCAGATCAACGCAGAACTGGATTGTCTGAGTGCTCTTGCGGCTCGATTAGTCCACAAAATCACGCTGATTTGGCCATCTGCCCTAAGGGGTTTCAACAGCAATGAAAAGGCAGATAACCCAGCAAAATAAGGGAATAAAACATTCCAGCAGCACAGGAAAATAATGCCTATTGGAAATGCCAGGTGGGCTGATCAGACCCTCCAGCAAAATTGTTATGACGCTAGTGGCATCGGGCAAAAAGGATCTTCGAATCCTGGCAGGTTTCATAACTGGACACTTCCTACTGAGATACCATTTCAACAAAATAGGATGTTGGAGGATGTCAGATGCCGACTTTGCTTCAAAGAGATGGAAACAGGAAGACACATCCTGTCACTGCCCAGCGGTTAACCTAACTTCTCTAGGATGCCATAAGTGTGTTAATAAGAAAGGGCCTCCACAAAGCTCCCTCCAGCTCAAAAATTATCACAGGACCTAATTTGAACAGTCCATCTTCCTGCAAAAGCCGCTCAATTTTCCTAGCTCATACTCCCTCAATCCTAAAACAGATTCTTATAATGTGTATCACACAAGTTCTCCCAAGTGACACCTTTTTCATGCTATTTACAACCGACTAAAAGGAAGAAGTTACTCGAAGATGATTGGCCGGTTTTTTGAGTATGTTATTTTCACGTTTTTGCGGGCGAAAGCAATAAACTGCTGATTTTACAAGGAAAATGATCTCAATGGACAATCCAGCTCGTTACGAAGAGTGATGAATGATGAGTGATGAAGAATGATAATCAACATCTTCTACTCTATGGAGCGTTATTAAAAGAGCGATTAAATTGTAAACGAAAACGAGAAAAACAAGGGCAAGAGCAGAGATGAGATGTTCTCTTGGTTCAATTATTTTTAATTGCCCTTCAAGCGCTTTCGCCTACAGCCTCTTCAGAACATTCTGAATCAATATCCTGGCAAGGTGGCCAGTTGGAGGAGGATTTATCAGTAATTTCGCCCACAGGAGGGAACATAGAGTATTTGAGACCTTATAGGTTTTCTGCTTCCTCCTCGTTGATAGCGTCGGTTGAGGCATAAGATGGGAATTTTGAAATGAAGCGACTAGAGAGATAAAGCGATTTTGAACACCTATCGAAAAAACCAAACCAAAATTTCCAATTAATCCTGCTCCAACTCGCCACTCTGTGGGGACAATCATAGGCATATTTATGTTTTAACCTTCCTGAAGGCGAAAGCGCTAGAATAATCAATGGAGCTTCTCTTTATCACGTAGGTTATTTTTCGAGCCGAGATGAAGCCATTCGAACTAATAATGCGTCACCTACCAATTATATTGTACCTATTTTAATTCATTAAAATAATTAATTTTTTATTCTTTGCAAAAATGTAGGTACGTTAATGTTGTTCAGGTTTTGACAATTTTTCTCCAGCAAGAATCACAATATTGAGACGTTCCATGATTCGATATAATTAAACTGAGGTAGCGTTTTCTCTGCTAGAAGTGAAATTCGTCTGCGAAGGAGTCTTGTCAAGTACTACAATGCCTGATAACCGTGTGACGTTAGCTGCGTTCATTCTTTCTAACGTGCACGTTCCTGCGCATGCGCTTTGCATCTCATGCATCCGTTGCGGATGATTGATCAAGCAAGCGACATCAACGTGCAAGGCCACTTACCTGCGTTAAAAAAAACTATCCGTCCAACTCCTTCGGGTCGATCTTACGCGAGGATATTGCTACACCAGTAGGGGCTAATTGTAATTTACCTGAGATGACAGTACCTACCAAAGAAGTGCGCGGTTAAACACAGCGAAACAAATAATGTGATGCCGACATTCTACTCTACCAAAAAAACGCGACAGACACATAACTGAATCTGTATACTGACCGTAGTAACTTTTTATCCTCCCCCACAATAAAATATGTTCAAAGATGCAACTGAGCTCAATAACTAAAGGGAAAGAAAAAATAATCGAGTGAATCGGCGAGAAGAAAAGCAATCTATATAAATACTGCAAGGTAAGATATTACGATAGTTTAGCGAGTTTGAAAGAGTTTACACCCAAAGATTATAATTGAGAGGAACTGTTCAAAAATGGCTCCAAACGTTTGACCGCATAAATTTCCAGAGTCTGGTGCTTCAATTTCGAGTCCTGACACTGAAGTGTTGTGTCAAATGGCTGCAGATTAAAGATTCGCATGCTTGAACCAAATCGATCATACCGAAGGAAAGAGCGTGAAATTCTCCAATTGATGAACCCCTCAAAACCCTTCCAAGCATGGAACAACCCGGGCATCGCGTTGAGATTTATTTATTTTTTTGTGTTAAAAGTTGAAATTGAAACATATTGGTTAATTTTTTTTCTTTTCAAGCATTAGACTCAGTAAGGACACTGTCTGTGCTTACATTAGTTGCTAGAGCGCCAGAGTCCAGTCTCGACAGAAACTTGGAGCTGAGAGTATTTACATGGGGATAAATAATTATAATTCACCACGAATTTTTTCTTTTGGCGGTCACCATTTTTCCATGCGGATTATCCTGCTCGAATGTAAATTATCAAACCGATAAATCCAAAAAACCCTTATCGCCTAATCCGAACGAGATTCTTGTACGTGTAAACTAATCTGTGAAAATAAGAATTGATATATTAATCTCAGTAATTATTTTATTCAATTCCTATTCCCAAGTTGAGTCGGGTGGCATTTAAAGCTGTCGTTACAATGAGATGAGCGAATCTACGAACTTCGTATGCTAGAATTATAGCTACCTACAGACTAAGATTGGAGCGTTTTGAAAAAGAAACCGAACAATGACGGGAGACATAACCTATAAAGGTGAAAGATCTGCTCTTTCCACTGCTGTCAATTTCTAAAACATGGGAATAGCAAAACAGTTGCTTCTAATTCAATTGCAGCTGTAAGAAAAAACCATATAACCAAGGTATAAAATGTCAAAGACAGTTGAACACTCTTCACAATCTGGTACACCTACGCGGCGAATATAAAACTTTATAAAGCAGAAACTTGAATCTCTGGTCAATACGAAGTGATGAAAAATATTCATCAGCAAAACCGACTGCATTCCTCTTTGAAAGATAATTTCTTTGGAAATTACCACCGACATTTAAGCATGATTGGATTTGACGTACAGGTTAGGAAAATCTGGATTTTTCTCACAAAAGGCGACAAAAGTAAAAGTCAAATTTATCAATCTGAAAAAAAGCATTTTGCTATTAATTTGTTTTTAATTTTTCGGGAGGAATTCTCCAAAGAACCATCTCATTAAATTTAGATGATAAAAGCCACTGTATTACGTCGTATACAAGCACGAGAATTATTTCCAGGGAAAAATTCTATCGAAATAAAATTTAAAAAAAATTCTATCGAAAATACTACCTATTGGTAAACATAATACAATGTTAATACAGATAAACAAGACAATGACTAGGAATTTATTGCACAGGGAATGGGATAATACATCGTTCGATCGTCACATGATAAAGTGCTGACAGTGAAAAACTAAGGAAACAACAACCTGAACCCCACTTCCGGATTAGAATAACAATTAAATAACGCAAAAATGATCTATAGTCTAGAAATAAGGCAATTGCTAAGTACAATCTGCTACTTTTCATAGCTTGTGTATAACTGCTCCCATTAAGCTAAGAGTTAGCACCTGATGCTGTTCTCAGACTTGGAATTACAGTATAATAACTATCCTATATTAACAACCCACCAATCTGATGATTGCAGGTGTTCCAGCAGGCCGCAAAGCAATGCCACGTCAAAACTAAGTAATAATTTAGCCAACTCCAAGGATTTGTTGTCGTTAACGAACTGTACAAGAATCTCGTCCAGATTACAAGACGGTTTCACATTCCGCAACGCTAAAAATACGTTAAAATCGCAATCAGTTCTTCCTTAAACTTGTAATTTCGTTTGAGACAGAAATCAAGCGAGGGATGTGGAAAGCGGCTGTAGTTGTTTAGATGTTACTGCGAGCGGTTAGTCGGGAAGCAATGTTGTTAGTTGTAGATCACCCATTTTTTTCTTTGCGCCTACCGTAACTGTCGAAAAGTTGTTTCTCGATGATTTTGCAATGGTCGATGAGGTTAGGGTACCCGCGGATCGTGCTGGCAAGCCTGTTGTTGGGCAGCGGAGTCGTTATTATTGTGTATACGTGACCAAAAACCAGCGCGTCCAATTCGGTCGGCCTATGGAAAAAATGAAATCGATAAAAGAGCGTGTTTGATTTTGAAGAATTGAACAGCGCTAAGTTTTCACCAGAGTTGCGATGAAAAGTTCAAATTCGTTAGAGACTGGAATTATATTCTAGCCGCCACCGAGTTGTGCAGATTTGGAGGGAATAAGACATCCGTTTTCGCGGCGAGCGGCCAAAGATAGTACCACTGTCGTGTTAAGATTGTGTTAACTGTAATTATCATTATTCAAACAGAGAAACTCGCTTGAAGTAGCAGATTTTCCAAGTTGAGCGAATATTTGAGAAAAAATTAATAATTTTTTGCTAGTTTGAAAATTGCCGACGACTTCAACTCTAAAAATGTAAATTTTTGGTTTTTTGCAGCGCTGTAAAATTATGATCCTGATCACCAAATATGAAATTATTATTGCTGAAATGCTTAGCCATAACTAGGCAGAATAGTTCTTTTCCAATCTGATTGTTCTCAGTTGAAAACAGAAATTCTGCGCAACTTCAAATTGCGAACCTCTTTTCTGTTTCTGCGTTTTCCATCAGCGTATAAATCAAGACTGGCCCTCCCGTTTAGGTTATCCCAGTCTGAATTTATGATACAGTTTTGCCATACTCCTTTTGGGTAAAAACCCAGGACACGGTTCAGCTACCTTGTACACTTCTTTGCGCGTAGCCATGATCATCTGATTCCTCCTCTTCTCTTCACTGTTCAAACGTGATGCTTGCTGAACTCATTTATTTTATTTTATTTTTTCAAATATTTATTCCTACTTAAATGGTTTTTCTTTTTTACAAGTGTAATTAATTATTTTTTCTAATAATTAATTTTTCATTTTTATGTAAATCCCACAGCCGCCTGTTTAAAACTGTTTCCAAAGGTTAGTACTTACAGGTAACTTGCACCAACTGAAGAAATATTGCGCAACAATTTGCCTGGCAACCCTCTTTTTCGCTAAAAATATTGGAAGGTTCACAAAAACTTTGATTTAGAATTCGAGAACTTGAATAATTGAACGCTCATTCTTCCATGTTGAAATAGTAATAATTATTGCACAATATTTCCCCTCGCAATCACAATATTAAGCACTAAATTGATCAGCTAGTGCCACAACACCAGAATTATTGGCCTAGAGCTCGTACACATAAATATAATAAATCTCATACTATAAATCACCTAACAGCCCTAGTAAAAAGCAAAAAAAAATTCAGTTTCTCTTTCGACAAAAATAAGTAATCTCCAATGTTGGTCCGCTTTTATATACGCACTCGCAAATAAATTACACTCCCTGAACTTTGAATTTTATTCAAATCTTTCGATTTGATTCGGGTGTGCCTAGGATTGAAAGACCTCTTCTTTAGTGCCTTTCTCTGAATCGAGCTTGACTTCGCCGAAAATCGCGTCGTACATCGTATTCTCCTCATTGATCATGCAAGAATAATCTTGTATCGACTGCGTATATGGGTATGTGTCTTCTTCGTCGTCATAGACGCAAGAAAATTCGTCGGTCCATTCGCTTTCAAGGTCGGGCTTCGGGCAACATTTGTGATACGCAGGTACGTCAATGTCTTGACCCCGATTGGCAATCGGCATCAAAGACCGGCAGTGATCAGTGATCAGCTTATGCTTGCGAATTATGTTTGCCAAACCGAGGCCAGCCGGCATGCAGACGGCGGTCAAGATGGCGTAAATGTGTCCAAACAGGTATACGTCAAGTTCGCAAGGTCTAGAAAGTTTAAATGACTTTGACTATAAAAGATTAGCACCCGGGAGAATTTTTTTTAGACTGTACCTTCACATGTTGAATGCTCAAATATGAAAGCTATTTTTAATAATGGTGCGATTATATAAATTATATCCGAGCTCCCGAGGAGCACAATGGTATAATATTCTTGCCTGAATATTTTTACTGCGCATCCTTGACAAAATCTAGGGAGAATATCAAATTGTAAAATAGTGGAAGAACTTACTGGTCGCCGAAGAAGAATTTCGACTTCTCCAGGCGATCGCTCAACGCTCCGCAGCCTTTTTCAACTTCTTCGTAAACCTGGGGACAGAAATTCCTTCAATTCCTCGCAACAGTGGGCATAAAGCAGTAAAGGAAGCGCGCACGATTCAGATTTTAATTTACCTCTTACAATCTTAAAGATACTGGATGTTTTCCGTTTTGGTTTACTATTCGATCACAAACCGTTTTAATTGTCCAAGAAAAAATTTGCCAACCCCTTCAAATTTTGATGTTTTACGATTCAAGGCATGTAGAATTTTTAAGATATCCAGAACTTTGGCAAGAGGGTAACACTCGAGAATTTTTGGAGCTATAAAAATCGGAAAAATGGCCGTCAAACACTCTATTCGCACAACCGTTAGGCGAAAAATTCAGCTTTACATCGGCCTTGGCAGTTTTTCATTGCTGAGTGACTAAACTCCCATTAAGTTATTCAGAAAAGTACCATCCTCTTTTTCTGCTGGCCGCTACTCTGGCATCGAGGTGCAAAATCCCTATCAACACGAAATATTCACACAAAAATGTTCCGTTACATACAAAAATCCTTACTCTTTCAAGAGTCTTGTTAGCCCATCCAAGGACGCTCAATTTCTTATGTACAGTGTTCCTCTTCAAATAGCAAAGCAGATGATTCAACGGAAACGGGTGCACGGAGCCGTAGCGAGGTTTTGTAATTTGGCTGTAAGTTCCGTTGTCCACCCAAGTGATGTAGTTCTGAAACCAGGGAGAAAAATGACTCCAAAATCAAAACTACCTACTTAACAGCAATTTCGTGGCACGAATTATCACCTCTGCGTTTCCGAAAACAGTCGTCACAAGCGACATGAAAGCCCTCATGTCGGCTTTTTGGACTTCGTTCAAATGCGCTGATAGACTGATCCCCTGAAAATAACGATGAGCGAGATAAATACGGCAAGTAATGATCAAATATCATCAGAAAGTACTTAGAACGTATGTGCTGAGGTAAGCACCTTATTCCCAACGAATGCTGTGATGGGTTCGAAATCCGAAATTAAACAGGCGCCACACTTGATGAAAGGGACTCGGCCTGAAATAGATTGTACGGATTAATGATTTGTTCATTACACAACAGACACCAGGTCAGATCTGCATAAGGGCTCGATGAAATCTTCAGAAAATGTTGTCTTATGAGTGTGTAAAATTAGCCGCTTCCGGATTTGGGATAACACACAGTACTTCCGAGATATAAGCGTTCAACGTTTTTTCTATTTCGATTTTTACAGGCTATAAGAGCCAATATTTTTAAACGTTTGAGGTCTTAAAATGTTCGCTACGGCGAGCAGATGACGCTTGATTGTGTGGATGTTGGGTCACACACCGTATCTCCACATTATGAGCCTTTTTCACAATTTGGGTATTGCATATTTGTACTTTGTTTTTTACAGACCGGAAAAATCAATATATTTAAACGTTCGAGGTCTTGAAAAATTCGGAACGGCGATTGAATGATGCCTGATTTTTATCAAGCGGGTCGCATACAGTACTTCCACGCTGTTATCATACTGACAATATTTTGATTTTTACAGACCGCAAAAATGAATATATTTGAACACTGGGGGACTTTAAATGTTTCTATATGACAGCTGAATATCGCTTGATTTTTATTATTTGGGTCACACACAGTAATTCCTCGTAATTCGCATTTTCAGTTATCTTATTTGTGCGCTACTGTATATTAGGGTCTCCTTGCTATAAAAATGACCCCCATTTCACGAAAATAATTTTTTATTGATTGGATCACACACCGTACTTCCACCGTATGCCGTTTTATCGCTGTTACGATTTTTACAGACAGCAGAATAATCAATATCTTTGGCATATGCTGTCTATAAAAATTATCCCAATTTAAAAAACTTGGCTTGTATACCTAGCTAGGCTCACTTACTACACTGCAGTATTGTAAACCGAACAAAGTCGTGCGTATTTCTATTTTTACGTTCTCCTACCTAGCTTTTCAATAACAGTTGCAGAAAAATAATTTTTGCGCCCTTAGTACAAGCTTCTTGATTCTATAATTGGTTATTCCTGCTACCGACTCAAACGTGGAAGTACTATGTGATCTACGCACACCGCTGGTTATAATTTATTGCCGAATTAGGAACTTCGCGTCCTTCGATTCAACCTTGACCGCTTTACATGCTAAACATCTCATCGGCGAAGCTTAAGTAGAAACGAGATTATTTTCACAAAAACTCCGTACAGGTGAGATCCTTTGAAAAATTCAAATCTGACGCCGTATCTAGCTGAATTGTGCAATTTTGACAATTAAATCCTATCGAGCTGAATTTACTAATAAATTGAACGGATTCCAATTTCGACTCACCAGATGGTGACATTTCTTCGGCGTTCGTCCTATATTCGACGACGTATTTCAAATCGCACATTTTCAGAAAAGTCTGAACGGCCAAGCAATTCGCATTATCGGGCAGTAGGATTTGTTCGGTTTCGTATGGTTGGAATAGCTGTACGTCGTCAGGCCAGGGCTCTTGACCTGGAAATGAAAATTATAAATTTTTATCGGAGTTGTGGAAAAAAGGAAATAGTCACAGCAATCGATTGGCGGAAAATTGGTTTTATAAATGTTTTCAAATCGACATACCTGTCACTTGACAGTTCCACGAATTGACGACGAGTTCGGAGGGCATTTTTGGTACTGGAAAATTGGTGTTGCGGGAGCTGAATAAATCGCCGAAGACAAGTTTTTCACAAAAGTCGAGGGAGGAACGGTCAACCTAGCTATAAACGAGCAGGAAATCCCCTTCCGAAAACGAAGGAAAACAAAAGCGGCGCTGATATCATTTCGAAAGAATTCGACTGCAAGAACGGTTAGATCGAAAGGAACAATCGATTGTATGGTATCGATTATTTTGAGTGTTCGATGACTGTTTTCGAACGAGTTTGGCCTTATTTTGGAGATGAGTTAGAATGAGTTGGAATTCATTTTCGACGATTTCTTACCTCATCATGTATAGCAGTCTGAATTTGGAACAGTCGTGAATCTAATTTCCATCGTATAAAATATTAGTGATATCGAAGATATGATTCGATTATGAGTTCGATCTTTTGTGAAAAAATCGATATATCCTGAATAGTCACGATAACCGATTTATTTTTTAAGATAAATATACCTATAGGGAAGTTTCAAGCTCATTCTGTCGCATTATTTTACTATTTATTTAATTAATTGTAGAAAAATAATTATTATCGATTTTTGGGAAGATTTGGTTTTTTTGAAGAATGGTATTTATTTAACTATTATTGATGATTTAATCTACCTAATTTATTGAGTATTGAAGGGCGAGGGTTATGTGTTGTTGATCATAGCTCTGGTGAAAATAGGCTACATTTTTTATCAAGGTTCGACGATTATTTCAATTCATTTATCTACCCTTCCTACAATTCTTGCTCTTCTACTTACCTAAATTAACTCATTATCAAGATATTAGCTCATGATTTTAAATAGGAGCTGAAGAGTAGTCCTTATATAATATTTATGTCAAAAATCAATTTCATCGACTAACCTTCACATGATCCAATTTTATTTTCCCACTCAATAACCTATTTTAAAAATGAAAAGTCTCTGGCCACTCACTTATGAAACCAGCCAAAGCGTGATCGAAACTCTTCGAGTTCGTAAGAGCAGCGCAATCGCGAAGTCTTTCTTCGAGATTTTTATCTATGCAGAAGATATTTTCCGAACCGAGAGCTCGATAAATGAAAACCGGCGGCTGGTCTGTGGCCGACGAAAAATCGTCCAAAGTTCCGAAGTCGGAATTTTGACCGCCGTCGCCCAACATTTTTGAGAAAATTTGTACAATCAAAGGAATCCTGTTGTTTCCGTTGTGAATGATATTGAAGGAATTCGCGACGTATCGTAGGCACGGGAAACTAGGCAAGAATCCAAATTATTCTAGTGAACGGTTCAATTTTGATTCGACGCGGCTTTATGATGCTTTAATTTAATTTATTTATTTATTCGGTTACGAGCACATGCTCAATATACAGAATTACATAAAATATAAAAAAAATAAAATAAAATAAAATAGTGACACAATTATATACATCAAAGACGAATGATAGTGCAAAAACGAAACGCAACTCACGACGGTTTTCTGAAATACAAAAAATGTCTCTCACATCTGGAATTCGCGCGCTGGAAATCATTTTACACCGGTGCTTAGAAATGTCAATTATGACCTATGAAAGTTTCTATCGGCGGGTACATCCAGGCCGTCTCCTGGAGATAGTCGAGCTCTTTTTTCAGCTTATCCAACCGGCTGGCGTGGCCTTCGGAAAACTCGAAAGCGCTCCTTTTGTCGACGACGTCGCTAAAACTGAGACGCGGATGTCGCAACGGTGTCGCTGGAACTGCAACTGGCGTAGTCAACCCTGATCCGGAAGCCTCGTGATTCGGAGTTGCGAGAGTCTTATTGTTCATCCCGGGAGGTGCCATGTCCTGCAAGGAAACGGAGAAGGTAAAATTGAATGGGGAAGACGATTATTTTTTATTTTCGTACCTAATGGCCTGAATTCTGTTATTTGGTGTCAACCGAAGACGGAATGACCAATTTTTCATGAAAATTGTGTGTTTCCGCGGAGAAAATCGCTAAGGAAAACCGATGATTTTGAACGAAAAATGAATAGTTATTACGTCATAACTAGTCAGTCGAACGTGAATATCGACACTAGCGCTTGTATCTTCGGAGAATAAACTAACATTGGGAGCAATAATTTGAGGTTGCTGTGAGATTACCAAACCCCCCTCAGCGATTTATTTGCTTTACGAGGCATTTCGGGCGGTACTAACTCGACGATTAAAAAAACCTAACAAGTAGCAGTGAAGTTAGCGTCATTTACTCGATTTAGCATGACTCCAGTCTTAAAGACCGTCTTGTTGTTACTGTCTGTCTTTCAGCCGTCTGCAGAGCGCTCTAGGGAGTTACTTCAATCGGTTGGAGTTACATCTCCGGGTTTATTCAAACCACCGATTTTCCTTAGCGATTTTCTCCGCGAAAACTCACAATTTTCATGAAAAATTGGTCATTCCGTCTTCAGCTGACACCAAATAACAGAATTCAGGCCATTAGGTACGAAAATAAAAAATAAGCGTCTTCCCCATTGCATTTTCTGCTGCGTTGTGCGGTTGTTGAACTCGGTTTTAAAACTAGAATACAACTGGAAAAATCTCGAGGCCTCACGAATTCATAAGCGCCTTATTACGGAATTTGCGACCGAAAATATAAAGCCGTTGTAATTGCAATTAATTTATTAGGCTTTAAATGGTGACAAGTTCCAGGAATGTGTGGAGGAATTTTTACCTGATTAAGAATGTCGAGTTTTCAAATCGTTTCCCGATCAATGAAGACTAAGATGAGAATTATGACCGCAATATGAAATTAATTAAACCATCACAAGAGACCAACTTCTGATTTCCTGGTTCAGTGGTTCCTGAAACGAGTTACACGAAAACAAAACATACTCGAGCAGTTACTGATAACAGTTATGATAACATTTTGCAGTCGACTTACTGGTGGGCATAAAAAAGATATATAATAATATTACACTCCTTCTAAGAAAATGTATCTGAAATTCTTAAGCGTATTTCTTGAATTAAAATACCTCGTTGAAAAAATTAATATCGATCAGCAATCGGCCGAAATATTTAATTCATAGAATTAAACCGGTGTAAATCGGCCCGCAGCATTGAATCGGCTTGACATGTTATCACAAACTGTCAGATAAGATATCATTTTAATCATTTTCATACTTCGGCTCTTCAACAGGGAGTAGTTTGAAATTGAAATTTTATAATATAGAAATTATCAAATAAAAAGTAGATTGAGTTTAGCTTTTTTTTTAAAGTTAATTCTTCATATGATTCTGTTGCGTAAAAAATTTTCCCGTACAATGTGAAATAGTCTCAAATAATGTCACTTGCTTCGAAAATTACTCTAGCTTTATGTACCGCTACTAGTCTAGGTATAATTGGATACGTCCACGTAAAACAGGTTCAAGACCGTGAAAAACTGCGCGGCGGCGTCCTCCGCGATATAGAGATGCAAACGAGGAAAAAAGCGCAAAATCTTTACACGCTCGAGCAGCAAAAAATGTTGGAAGCGAAGTACAGAGAAGCTGAACAGTCGGGCAATAATGCGTGAAAGTGAGTAATGCAATGATAGTTATGAATTTATTCGTTTCCGCTGAAGCTAGAGCGCCAGTGTGTTTTTTTTTTTTTTTTTTTTTTTTTTTTTCTGAGATTGTGGAACCCCATTTCACCAGTGTTGGTTCTGATAGGAATATGGAACGGTGTCGATCAAGGCACTTTTTTAAGAATAAAATAAACTGTATTCTGACAGAGTAGCTTAACGTGAAGCTTTCTAGCATGAGAGATGAGACTGATGGTTGCATAAAAAAGAATTAACCTGTGAGGTAGCAACCTCGAACGGTTGCTCTCAACTTCAGTTGTCAATGTCCAACAACCAGGATAGAAGACAAGATCCCCTCCTGAGCCAAGGTCTCCTTCTAGAGGAGATGATCTTCTTGTCTTCTATCCTGGGAGTTTACAACATTTACAAGAGAGAAGATCCCAGACTGCGCTAAGATCACAAAGGTTTTATCATTCAATTTCATCGACCTGGTACAGTTCATCCCGAATGATGGTGAATCCTCAGTTAGAAAGCTCGTGTCCAACCATTCATACATCTTTGTATCCTTAGCAGTGTCTGAAGTCCTTTAGTACATCAAAACTGACCTTTGCTCTCTAAAAATAAACGAGAAAAAACCATTGGTATAAATCGAGTTAATTAGACATCTGTCGTTTAATATGTTTGCAGGTGGAACATTTCACCAGCCATTTTATCAGGACCTACTCCATCGCTTGCTGAAAAACGTCTTGATTGTGGCTCCCATAAAAACCCAACGTCTTTATTTGAACACAATATTTTGACGTTTTTTTCTTTGAACGTATTACATGTTTGCAAAAAAACCTGTAACACCTAGCACTGCACTTGTTGAAATTTCTACGCATTGTTGTAATAAATGATATCATTGCGTCTCGTTATGGTCTTTTTTGTATCTCATATTTTATTATCATTTTTCTCCTCCCACTCTAATAAAAAATTATTAAATAGTTATTCGCTGCATGAAACTCTCGAAATATGTAGCTAATTTATTATTGATGTCTCTTATAATGTGAGGCGGGAGAGCTTTGTGTGAAACTATTGGCCAGTTAATGTCCGCCATTGTGTGATCCCGCATATTATGCTTGCAACTGCTGTATCCAAAAATTCCAAGAGGAATTTTGAAAATTTTTCTTTAGCAGCTAACGAAGCAAGATAAAAAAGTAGCATTGCAAGTTACGTCATTCAGTCAAAATCTCAAGATAGCTTGATAATTCTATTATGTAAGGGTGAGATACTTCCATTTTTTAAGTCAAACGGGCCTGGCTTAGGTAATAATTTCTCCACTTTAGAGTAAAATTGTCTCTTGCTATTCCCTAAAATGGCCATCTTGGTTTCTCCCGGGCTGGCAACACTGGCGTCCAATCCGTTCTAAGAATGAGATACGATATAAAGTATCGATAGTGTTTTCGATTATCAACTGGTTTCGATAAGCCTTTTATTGGTGTCAATTATTGTTATATTTGATTATTTTTAAACCATCGCTGTTTAAAACGACTATTTTCACGTTTTTTGACTCGTTTCAAAAGAAAATCCAATCCCAAAACTTGTTTTAAACCAGAAAAAATATTTTAAGACTCAAGCCATCAATTACTCCAGCATAAATACTTTTTCCAAATGTTAGCGCAAGATTCAACAAAATTTCCTCAACGATTTAGAAAAATATAGATAAATATTGGGGAAAATGATAGACATCCCGATAATAGCATATTTGATTCTCGATATTAGGATATCGGAGTGGAAGTATCGATTTTTGACACTATCGATAGAAATATCGAACCCGCTCCCGCTCAACGCAAACACGGACAAGTTGTAACCAGCATCGTGCTCTGTACCCAATTTGTATAAATAATAACAATATGTATAAAAAATAACACTAATCACCTTGTTCTGATCACCTTGCTTTGTACCTCTCTCATTTTTCTCCTTTCTTCAACTTCTAGCTTCTTCCAGTGTTACAAGTAAGGGATTTTTCCGATTGGGAAAAATTTAGGGTGAAAAAATCTAGAGGACAATTAAGGGGATTTTATTACAGGCTTTTTATAGATATCCATGACGAATTAAGAGAAGCGACTTCAACCGAGTTGGATCACCTTTTCAACAACGTTTTTGATTATTATCCTCAAAGCCTAAATTTAACCCGAATTTGAGCTTCATAGGAAATGTAAACTGGCTCCTGTGTCCGAAGAAGAAAGCAGCCTGAGATTCAGTTAATAGTGGAGGGGGCATGTTGAAAATTAGAACTGAAAGCTTTGATCACCACTCTGAGATCCAATCAATCAATCCAGTCAATCAATATTCATGATTTATTAATAATATATTATAATCAATATAGCATATAAAATCATGGTGATAAAATATAATTTAAACATTAGTTAAAATATAATTTATATATATTCAATTCAATGTTTATAATCTGAACTGTCGATCCGATCCAATTTTTAACATGCACTCCTCATTCACTTTGTCCCAGGCAGCTTTTTTTCTACAAAAGCAAGTTTATTTTGTTCACGAAGCCCAACATCAGGACAAATCACGTTTCCGCGTGTATTCGCTGTGGTTTTACTTGGTTGGGGGATTTTCGTAGGGATTTTTCTTCAATCCGGAGGCCTTTTCTCCGAACCAGGGGACTTTTTCTTCAATTCAGAAGATTTTGGGGGATTTCCAGAAAGCCACGTGACAACATTGTTCGGCTTCTTCACTATACCTTTATTTTCGGCGCTGCTATTCCATAGATTTTCGCTACAATCGGTGAAATATTGTGATAAGTAATTATTCTTTCGTTGAAATGTCGCGAAACTCTGTTCTGCTGAGCACGAGTTCGGTGTACGAAATACTGAATCAGAAACGACGCGATGAAAATACGCTACCGGGCAAAATCGTCACTCTCATGAGGAGTAGCCTTTTCTACTTCGACGTCGAATCTCTCGTACAGCCGACATTGCTTTGTAAGTCGATCGGTTCGTACGCATTGAATTTTCATCTAGCGAGCGACGAATCCGTAGTCTCAAACCCTTCAGGTCTTAATTATACTCAACCGGGATAGCGCGCGCGTATTGCGGGTGTAGTATTAGGAGTTCTGAAGGCGCCGAATATACGATCTTTTGCTGCCAATTTGTTCTGTATGGGAAAAAAAACTTCTGGACAAGATTCATTGTTATAAAAATACCTTGCCGATGCGTTGATTCATTTTTGAAAATTATTGTACGTTTGCGGATGGCTCGTGAGAATTTTAATTTTCTGGTTGTCTAAGATACAATGTAGGATAATTTTCTCCACTTATTTCGTTCTTTCGTTGGTTAAATATCGCTCTCCAGCCAACCAAACGGGCACTTTTAGACTCGCAGCCAAATTGACGGCAGAGCAGGCGAACAAGCTCGCTATGGGCAGAGACGTTTCGATGAAACCGCCGCGTTACAACTTTCGGGTAAGTTGTTTCGGAAGTGTATCGGTAATCATTACCGAATTTCAGCAGAAACTAATGTTTTTTGGCTCGTCCCGAAAAAAATCGGCTGTCGAATTTTAATATAAAAATCAGATTTATTTTAGAAAAATAAATATAGAACCATTGAAATGTAAAACATAATAAATATGAATAAATAATGCATTGTAGGTTTTGAAATTCATGTATCATGCTGAATCGGCCGAGACCATTGCCGCGTCTTTATCTTTACGACAGTTAAATGTATTAAATTAATATGGAGGTTTTTGAGTTGAGAAAAAATGACGTATATAGTGATAACATTACTCGAGCATTTATGAGCCTATGTAAATTTCTATATTCGTTACTAAATTCTTCTAAAAGTGAAATTTTCTCATATATCCATTTCTGAAACTTTTCTGTATTAGCTTAATTCAAAATATTCTATCAAATATTTTAATTTAAAATTTCCAA
Organism: Tupiocoris notatus; assembly: GCA_037159825.1. Lineage (NCBI taxonomy): Eukaryota > Metazoa > Arthropoda > Insecta > Hemiptera > Miridae > Tupiocoris > Tupiocoris notatus. The sequence goes on along the minus strand of JASJUZ010000539.1, from coordinate 152,495 downwards.
CTAGCCAATGAGGAAATGACTAAATGTTAGGTAATTTGAAAAAAAATTTTTTTTTTTTTTAAATTTAGTAGTTAGGTATTATAGCAATTATTGTTTCTGTCCGATTTTCCCCAAGTCAACTCGTTCTCGAAGCGGTAGATTAGATTTAACCTCGCGATTTTCCAGGTGATTGTAAGGACCTGCAGAATTGTCGACATTGTATCGTACTCGTTGGACTGCTACAGTTGCATTTCAGCTGTTACAGTTAATAAAGCCTGCCTCACGCAGCTCTCAAACGTGAGTATATTTAACGGATGAAACACTCTTGTTTTGAAGTCGTCAGCCTTATTTAAATTTATGAGAGAGGAAAGTTTTTCAACAAATCGCACCCGATCGGAGGGATAAAATGTGTTGTTATTCCTTCGTTCGTTTGGTTCGAGCTGTCGTGTGGAAAAAAGGTGATGGCCATTTTGGATCTAACCTCACAACTTGCTAAAGGTTAGACACCCTTCCTCTGAGGACGGATTTAGGAAGAGGATTTTTTTAAAGACATGGTTCAGCATTCATTCCAGTGTTGCCAGGTCCCCCCTTTTTGGGGAAAAACTCTCCCAAAACGTAGCCACAATTACTCGTTCCCCCTTTTTTTTAGTTTTTATCAATCAATCAAGCCTTTTTGTTTTATCAATCAATTTTATTTGTTTCATTATTGCATCATGAAAAGTAATTTTAATTTACGCCGAAATATTCCCATATTAAGCCGCCAGTTAAAAATTGTTTACTAAAGAAATATTATGCAACAATTTTTTAGACTCCTAATTTTCACTCCAAATATCGAACAATCTAAAAAAATTTTACGATTCCCAGAAATTATTCTAAGCAATGCAAAATATTGAGCAGTCTTTTTCTGAACAATATATCTCCTCTGAAAGATGAGGGTTTATAAGTTGCACAACTTCAATTACGATAAACCGCCGTTGATCTTATTTTTGAAAATTGTTCAGTAAATCGCTTCAGCTAATCGAATGTAAGCCATGGGAAAGGTAATCCAAATAGAACGCCATTGTTCCCTATGGGGAGGAATCTAATCTATTAATTGGCAAACGGCCGGTAACTAGCTTAAGCTAATTGTACTCCAATTAGTTGAGAAATTATACAATGCTAACCGGACCGGCCAACCTATTAGAAATAGGAGAGCGCAGAATTATATCGGTGTTGCGCTTCCCAGTGTTGACTTCTGGTATTTGACCTTGATGAAAATGAAGTCACTGTATGGTATTGTTATGATTGTGTGGGAGAAAAGTGACTCGTTCTCCAATTTTCTAATTCTTGACTGAGCACCTTCTCCTTCTTGAGCCCTGCGAGGCTAAGTACAACCGTTACTCTGTGGGTATCAGTGCCTAACGGTTCTTCTAAGCTCTAAGGTTGTCTAAGGGGTAAAATTTCTTGGCAAGCTGTTAAAAAATAAGATATTTCCCCCCGTCGTTTGGTGACTATTGATATTTTCATCTTTCAGTTAGGTAGAGGTCCCCTTGACGTTACGGAGTACGTGAAATTTTCTCCCTTGGTTGAAAATACGTTTTTCATCGATCGGAAAGTTGCAACACATTCATTATTAGTTGCGGTTTATTTGGTCAACACGCCAACGTCGGATGAAATTGTCAAGCGATTAGTCGGGAATCCGAGCAAGTTGTTGAAACCCAATCAGACGAGTAGTCGAAGTAAGCACAAAGAATAATATATTTAGCATGTATTGTAAAATATATTAGTGTATTTAGCGTATTGATTGTTGCATGCAAACTAATATTTTTCTATTCAGTGCTTTGCGGGTTTACGTTCTTCATTTTCATCTCAAACTCGTCGACTGTCTGCCATCAACACTGGTTTAGAATTTTGTTGTTGTTGTAATTTTTTATTGTCTTGTTGTGTGTTGCTTTGAGTCTTGTCTTAGGATCCAAAATTTTTTTTCCTGGTTCCACACGCTGCTGGTACTTTCATTCACTCGTTTTTCTCGTCAGTGTGCTGGTCAGGCTCGCATGATCCCGATGAAGCCGTTCTCTCTGCTGAGTACTCGCTGCTCTGTCCTTTAACAATGAAACGCTTCAAGGTTCCAGCGCGCGGCGAAAACTGCCAGCATCTGTCTTGTTTCGATGCCAAATCTTATGTGGAGCACGGGCTGACGAAATCGATGAAATGGCTGTGCCCCATTTGCCACTCGTATCTTCATCCTCGCGATCTAGTTATCGACGGGTAATTATGAAGCTAAGATGGCTCAGTTTTATTCATAATTTTCTCCTCTCTATTATAAAATTTCTATAGATTTTTGCTCGAAGTGCTGAGGAAACTCGAATCAGAAAACGACTCTACTACAAAAATCCTCATGAGCCCCGACGGCAAATGGAAGACTGCTCCAGGGAACACTCAGCTCAACTCTGGTGAAGTTATCGAAATCGACGATGCCGTCTTACCATGGCCGGTTCCTCCAGTTGAAATCAAAAGCGAACCTTCATTGTGATTGAGAGAGATTTTAAAAACGTTGTCAAGACATTTAAATTTTAAATACAACTTTCTTCGTTATAAAAAATAAGTTTGTTTCCTTGAAATTCTCTTTGAGTTGAGTTTATGAGTGACTTACGAGTGACTTAGCATGTATGAGGCTTATAAATGCTAGTTACTGAGCTTGTATAAGATAAGCAGCTTGTGTAAGGCAGCTAAGATTATTTAGCCTACGAGAGAAATTTTTTCTCCTACCATTAACTATTCCTCCACTTACCTACTGAATCTCTCTTTCGATGCGTCAATTTTTCTTAATGTTGAACATCCTTGCCCTATCTTGTATTGTTTCGGTTGATAACATCTTCGATAAAATAAAAACGCTCCTTTGATTGGCCCTCTGCGGCTTTCAAACTGTAGAAGCTTGCTACTTTCGATGAACTCAGCCCACGTGTTGGTCGTGTATTTTTCGTACTTCTTTCGCTCGATTCTTTCACTTCCTAGTTGCCAATTGGAAGTTCTTGTATTTTTTCATGGGAGGAGGGTTAGGAAAAATTCTTCTCTAAAGTGTATGTTTGCTTACTGGGCATCACGGTTAGGCTATGTTCCCCGTTTCACCCCCTCTCCCGCATTTTCCGGAGAACTGTGGACAACCAAGTTTGTTCAGCAACATGGCCTACTCCTACCCTCGCTAACACTGCCCTCGGAACAGTGTTGTTTAACTTTGTAACAAACTCCTAGGAGCCCCTACTTGTTCCACATCCCGCGCACACTGCCGGTCTTCTGCCCAGTCGCCATCACCGTGTGTTTACAGTATTAATGGAATCAGCCCCTCGACTGTTGCCGCTGTACTCCCTACATTTCCACCCAGAAACCTTGGACTTCCACGTCTTACGTTCCCTTTGGCAACCACTTCCTTCCGTTAAGAGTTCAAGACGGGGGCAGAACATCGCCCTGTTCGAAGTGACTAAATCCTCTCCGCTAAGTCGTCCTGTCGAGCTGTCTGCTATTTCAAAGAAGTTCGTTGACAAGTTGGTCGCACTTTATAGTCATTATAATTAGCCGTGTGACAGATGCGGCAGACTCGGTTCTGAATCCCGCATCGAACTCGAGACGTTGATCCACCTGGTGATTTATTTGCAAACTATATTGATAGGATTCTGTATAAATCTCAACAGTTCCTTGTATTCAATGGGAAGGCTGGCTAAGATGATGCTGCTTGAGTTGATGGAGAACTTGAGGCGATGAAGGAGAATCGTGGAATGGTAAAGGTATTCTGTCGTTCTCTTCAAGGACGTCTTGGATTTCACAAAGAATTCACTTCAGATAAGTAAAGTTTGTGCTAGTTGCTTGTACCACAGTTAGCTGATAATGGCTGAGAAAATGTTTTTCTGGTACCTCAGTTTACGATTGAAGTTAGCGAACGATAACTGCAACTGGTCGAGAACCGACTATTGGCACGTTGACGAGGCTTCTCATTGGTCAACAAGTTGACAGCGGCCTTGAAACCGATTTGAGACTGCGTTACCGGACATCTTGGTTTTTTATTTTTTCAGTTCTGTTCTGACCCATTGTGTGCGTGGTTTAATTCAATTGAACTTTAAACAGTTGCAAAAAATCATTCCAACACCTTGTCACATCAACTCACCCCATTATTCGAGTATTTTCAACGAGGAACAGTTTAGTTGCATTTTTCTCCTTTCATTCCTTGAAACCGACTCCAGTGATAAACCACTCCATTCTAATCGTATCGTATGCACCGTTTTTATTGTTGGAACTTCTGTCGGTAATGACGACGAGAAGCAGAGTGAGAACCTTGGGCGGGAGATAAGCAGCCGTATTAGAGCTTACCCTTTTGAAATCCCCGCTAAACAGCGCCCGGGCGAAAAGCCGAGACGTCTGAACAATCTGCTTCCTCATCCTTGGCTTCTTCACCTTCTGAGGCTTTTCGAAATGTTGAACCTGGTGGCCGTGGCCTCGCATCCCTTCACGTACTTAGCGTCTTCACTTCATCCCTTCCGTTCACAGCCCGTTCATCGCTGCGGATTTTTGCTGCCAGACCTCGTGATAATAAATGGAAAGAGGGGAGCTAGATATTCAACGCCCTCGACTCGTCTTCCTTGTTGACTTTCTTATTAGCCCTGTTTGCACTGTAGCAATAAACACTTTCAGCGCCCGCTCTTTTGAAACTGCAATAGCTATAACCGCGAAATTATGTTCAGGTTGGCGGAGGAAAAGTTATCCAACAACGGTGTCTGTAGTATCTTGTTTGAGCGCGTTAGCCGGTTTTGAATTGTTGTTATAGATGACAATAAAATGATGGGCAAAATGCTGTTGGAATTTTGTGAGAGCGCCAGATCGAATAATAATTGTAGAAAATATGTTTTGCTCATTATAAAGATCATTAGGTGGCAACACTGGACTGTGCAACCATCAGTTACGTTTTCCCCTTTGATTGCCAGTTATTTTGATTATGAGGTCTCCGCCGTTTAATTTATTGTGACTAAAATTTAATTTAATCGATTGTGTCCTTGATTTTCCCTTTTGACTGCCGTTTGATTTGATTATTCCTTATCGTATGAACTGAAACTGAGCTGTGTCATGGAGGTAGGTTTTCTGCTGCGTGAGGAAATCTTTATAGTGAAGAAAAAACTCTAACGCTTAAAAGAAAATAACAGTAGGTAGTATCAACTGTTCGTAAGTTGGTGATAACTATTCTAGCTTATAGCATGGACTGCAGGAACAGGAAGGTCCACTACATAGAGGCGCTTCTGTCGCCTCTACTCTAATTTAACCCGTAGTTCTGGAAAGCCCATTCGGTGGAATAGCTCTTTCAAACATTTCATCCTTGACACTGTCAGGCTCTTGCTTGAGGGGAGAGTTCCACAATGAGGAAGATCTGCTTCATAAACGGCACAGTGCAGTCCCTTTGTAAGCCCTGCCATGGCTTTTTCGAAGCTTCCCAGATGTGAAGCGGGGCTCTGTTGCGGAGATCAGTCAGCAGCGTTGTAAGTTCTTAGTCGTCTTTGGTGTCTTCCACGATTTCATTGGCCGTGACCATTGCATCAGAGGATAGATTTCTTCGAGGAGGACCTCAATGTCATCAGGCTGAGCCGTTTCATTGTGAGGAGTTCGCTTGCAGAATTCCTGAGAGATTATCGGCGTCAGCGTGGTCTTTGCTACCGAGTGCTGAAATAAATGTGGAGTTAGACTGGAATCCAACAACAAGGCTCAGCGTATCCACGCTAAGTTTCATAAGAGCTCAACTTAATTTGCATTGCATGAGTTTGTCATCAGTTGCAGACTCTTGTTGTCATAGAAATATCTTTGACGTACTGTGATTTATGGCCTTTATTCTCGTTGTAGCTGCTTACAGTCTTTATACTGCTTGAAATTATGGGGCTTTCCTGCAAATTTCCCATGCTTGAAAAAGCCTCATAAGTTTTCAGTCCATCGCTACTTGACTTTAATTTTCTTCAAATAGCCAAAAATGTTTCTCACCCATAGCTAAACTATTTTCCAGAAACATTCCCTGTTTACATTCTGATACAAACCTCAGAAAGAGGTAGATATCTATTCCAAAAGCTGTTTTCACAATATAACCGTTAGCTTACAGCTCTTAAGGATGGACCTTGCTCATCGTTTAATCCTAATGAAAGGACCCTGCAGACCCTACGTTTCGTGCCTTCAATAGTTCGAACAATTTAAATGTAAATTTTATACGAATGTGATGCCGATGCCCTTCCTTCCTATTAAAATATTCCGCTTCAGAAATTTAATCAAGCTGAGTAGTCAGTACCGGATGGAAAACCTATTTACATATTTCTTAATTTCGAGTCCTCATCTCGTCCGCGGAGGGGTGAGATCGGTTGGGATTAGCATTACTTGAAAAACATGGTGGTGGGGTGTAGAAGAGCCTTGCCAACATCCCACTCCGGGAAATCTTCCATGTTTTCGGAATCTAATCTACAAATCACAGGCGCCTACGGCTTTATTGAGCCCCGCTTGATTTTCCTCTTTCCTTGTTTACACAGGAATTACACTCCGATTGGAAGGCAAACTGGATCAAATTGTGGTGAAAAATGCGGTGAACAGGTGTTGTTCGTTGAGACGAATGTGATACTCTAGATTGCCTCTAATAACGGGCTGGAGCGATTGGGAGCAAACACGTGGAGAAATGGATTTGATATCTAGGCCTTCCTTCTCAGTAGGTTCAGCCGATATGAAGTTCATATAATGAACCAAGAATCTAGGCTTTGTAAAAGGGAACTAGAAGATTATCACTTTACAGGGGCGACGCGTGACCAATTTATTGTAGCAGCCTCTATCGTAAACATTAGAAATTAATTGAAGTACAATCGTTAGCCGATAGAGGGCATGTCATTTCACATGCGTTGCTGCAGCCTCATTTTTCATTGCGTATATTTTCTTGCCCAATGGTTTTTTGCTATTCCTGATGTTCTTCTTCTGAATTCTGTGATTGTGTACTTTATGTTATGAATATTTTCTTTGTGTTCCCTTTGGTGTATATATCCGTAAGGTATTACAAAGTTTGGCCTTGTGTGCAACAAAAAAAAAAAAAAAAAATTTCTTAATTTTCCTCATACAAAGTTCAAAATAATAGGTAGGCACTGGAAAATATATAAAATTTCCGATTCGTAAATAATAAATTTTGTTGCGTAACATCACACCAGAGAATGACAATTCGACTCGCACTTCTCGTTCAATACAGAAACCCCTCTTCCCGTATTACAAAACAAGTACAATTTCTTCGAAGTAAGGACTTCATTGTTGGAGACCAAACAATTTTTCAGTTTCTCTATTAAAAAAAAAAAAAAAAAAAAAAAAAAAATTAAAAAAGTAATAAATAAAACATTATCTACCTAACTTAATTTTGCAGATGCATAATGTAATTTACAACATTTGATTCAAATTAAAAGATAAATTAATATTTATGCGCTATCATTTGCTGCACACTGGTAAATATAAAATTTCCGATTCGTAAATAATAAATTTTGTTGCGTAACATCAAACCAAAAAATAGCAATAAAGAAAACATTATCTACCCAACTTAATTTTGCATATGCCTAATGTAATTTACAACGTTTGATTCAAATTAAATGATAAATTAATAATGAATTCTATAATTTGCTGCGGTTTTCTCGAAATTTTCCCAACACGCCAGCCGGACAAATTCGACCATCGAGTTTCTCCGTTTTGTCGAGACAACATACGGAGACAATATTCTGTTGTTGCATCGAAAACGTGTAAACCTCTTCCGGATTCAACTCTGCCGGTCGGAACAGCTTCGATAGTGTTCTTCCTGGGAGACATTGTCGGAAAACGTCTCCTCTCTCGGCAGTTTCTCGCTCGTTATACCCGTCAAAAAAGATTTCTAGGGATTCGCCAGTCGAACCCACCAGTCAATTCTGTTACCCTCCCGCGCCTATCTGACGTCAACCTCTTCGCCGTCTCCTGTCCGTGTTTCATTTTTTTGTCAGCCTCCTTTCCCTGTCGATTCTTTCCCTCCTTTTATCGGAAATATTTGGCGTGTGGAATTGCCTCCGGTTGAACGGTTTGTGTCATTCGACGGAAATTCTGACGCCTTTTTCTTCCGCTCGGGTTTTTTTTATTTGTCGTCTTAAAACATCTCGATCGATCTCCGCGTACAGAAAGTAAATTAATTGGCGGCATCTTTCGTTCGAAAAGTGAACAACCTTTGGGCGAAAATATATATTCACTTTCGTATCGAAACGGGCGACCGTTTTTCGCCGAGTGGAAAAATCCAACACGAGGCATCTACCTTAAATTACGACGACATACCAACTCCCTCGCAGATGTATTCTGTTTTTTGCGAGTAATTTGATAAGAAAAGCGTACGGAGCTGGGAAACGTTGGAATTCTTCGCGAGTTTTCCCTCCAGCGGCGAAAAGAGCATTACAGAAAAATCTTGCAACAGAGACATAGCTCGGTGCGGAAAAATGTGGCCCCCCTCTTTAATAGAAAACTAGAAAGTTGAAATGCTCGCTTGCAACCGCTTTAGAGCAAAACGGGTTTCGCCCGTATTATAACCGTCCGCTGTTATTGTGTCAGCGGCGGAGCTGGAAGTTTTCCTCTTATATTCAGGATTAGAGCGCATCGGTATGAAATGACATTGGTAAGGGAAATGGTAGCGAGGCCGAAGTTGATACAGGAGATGCGCACTAGTCGGGCAATAAACACAAGAAAACGGGTTGGAACGCGGTTCACCGCGCGTCACGGCTCAAAATCTACTATTTCCCCGTATGTAATAACTTGTACATGATGTGACTTAGGGGCCACCCGTGGTGTAGTGGTATGGAGCGTTAGCTCTCTACACGGTGGAGCCGGGTTCGAATCCGGCTGGGGTCAAACTCATATTTGGCCCGCCCTTTCGTCCTCCACACTCAGTGGGTGAGGCAATGAGTAGCCACGAGCGAAATCGTCAGAATTAATAAGTGCAGAATCGATGGATAATCTTCTGATTCCCCTGTGGGAAAAGCTGACGACGTCCACGATGGGAAAATATTCCCAGTTGGACAAAAATCCAAGGTGAAACTCCTTGTTTACTTTACTTTACGTACTTACTTACATGGTGTGACTATAATATAGAAGGGTTTTTCGTCGAGAGGAAAGATTAGTTTGATTTGACTAGACGCAGACCATGAAAATTAAAAATTAAATTATCGAGGTATATCCTAAAACCTATTAGAGGTGAGCGTTATTTGGCTAATAACTGTTTAAAATAACATGTTAATTAAAAAAAATAATAATAAAAAATAAAAAAAAAAAACCGTTAGGTAACTAAAAAAGGTAATAAGTTACATTCTAGAAATTTTCACCGAAAATCAATCTCGGTCTCACAACGGCCCAATTCTTGAACCAAATTGCTAGCTAAATTTTAAGGGTATTTTTGTGAGGTTTGGATCGGAAGAAATTGATATTTTCCAAGGAAAGGTGTATTTGGTATCAATTTATATAAATTTCTGGACGCTGAATCGGATGAAACCTTTGTGGAGTCGATAGCTTTATTTTTCCTCGCGTTATCACAGATTTTGAATTGAATATGGGGGCTTTTCAGAAATTTGGCCTGAGGGAATAACTCGAGAGCTCTTGGAGCTATAAAAATCGTTCTATACTCGTTGGAATGCTCGTCGAACACTCTTCAACTAAGGCGAAAAAATTCAGATTTCAATTTGGAGATTGAGAAAAATAAAAATGTTTCAAATAAATAAATTTAAATACATATAAACTATAAAATAAATAAATAATAAGACAGTAAAAATAAATTATATGATCTATAAACACAAATTATTCTGGCTCAAGTGACAAAATAAATTATATGATCTATAAACACAAATTATTCTGGCTCAAGTGACCGCCGTATTTTCGTTTCGATTTTTGTCTCCTTTTCTGCGAAAATTTCGAGACAACTACGATATTGTTCTGCGAAATCGCCTAAAGGGTTCTCGTAAAACGAAAGGTTTCTATTAGGAAGGTTACTAGAGAAGACGAGAAACCCTAGGTCCCAACGTGGGCAGCTAATTTTCTTCCAAGACTTTCGAGTTTCCGACATAAGCCCCGCTCGCCTATCCCCCAACGTTGGGAGACTTGAACTGCGTTTTACATCATACTTTGCGAAGTAATCTAAAAGTTGTGCTTTACTGCCCCTCGGCATCGCCCCGACCAGCTTCACATTCACGCAGTCCCTTTTCTTCCAGTTATGCCAAGTTCGTAATTGAGTTCGGTCCGATCCTTGCAAGTCAACCGTGGAGCATTTTTATCTCCCTTTTAAATGCATTGTTTCTCGAAGGTTAAACTTATTCTCGTATTTTCCGTCTGTCTTTCCACCTGTAGTTTTCCTTTTCGAATTTCCTTAGACGGCGTCGGGATTTTCTAGAAAGAAACCCCAACCGTTTAGCGTCTGCCAGATGGTGTCGTTGAATATATTATTTGACCGAGTCTATAAACATATTCGAACTGAAAGACGCGTTGCGTTTTATCGCGAAGCAAAGCCCCGATTTTAAGTTAAATATGGTATCCGCTTGCATAATTTCCTAATAATGTGGCTGAAAAAAAAGCGTTTGCTTTTTGGAAAGCAGAAACAGAACAGGTTTCGTTGTAGTCGAAAATCATTCAGAAATGCTGCTGATGGGGCTTAAAGATTATTTATTTGAACGTAAAATACGATCAAAAATAAAAGAAAACTTTTTTTTTTTTATCCAAAAGTGATTTAAATGGTTAGTAAATATGCTTTGTTCAACTTTAATTCAACAGTTACCAAAAGGTTTCTTATTAACGGTTCGTCGCAGGAACGGTTGAATCAACTGTTAATTATGATGGTTCCTTAGTAGCAAGATTGATTAATTAAACGTAGACTGCCTCTTTTAAAATCGATAAAAAATTTAATTCAACAGTTGACTGAACGGTTAGAAAAACGGCGGATTAAAATGGTTGTAATAAATACAACGGTCGATTAACCAGCCGCGGAAATTCGAAAAATTCACTCATCACCCAATAACCAATAGCTTTCGGTAAGTTTCGGCTGAAAATAATTCCGACGCACGGTATATTCCATCTGTTGAACTTGAATTAAGCATTCCCATTCTCTCAGGACCAGCTGCAGAGCAAGGGTGAAGTATTGCTTCGAACTTGGGGTCCGGCCGCAAAAACGGAAGTGCTCTCCCTAGGCAGCCTATAATCACACGGAGTCAACACAAGAGATCCATTCCGCACTTCCTCTTCTTCTGCGTAGCGGCGTCTACGTCTAAAAACCGAGTTGGCTAAACTCGACCCCTCCAACTCGAACAAGTTGGAAATAACTTGGTCCTCCGGTTACGGATCCGAACTACAGTCATCGGCCAGAGGATAGATCTTAATTCAACCGAGGATCGTTTGTAAGCTTGTAGACGATCCGAATCATTTTTGCCCTTGACATTGTATAGGGTACATAAAATCGCAATAAAAGGAAGTGTTTTAGAAATTTCCTATTAATGAGAATCCCAGCCTTGTGGACCTAGTTATAGGACCTATTTTAAAATTTTACGATGAAGATATTTCCTGGAGAGGCCTTGAATGGCGAAAGCGCTCGAAATATAGAAGTTCACAATGAGATAACGTCGCAGCTTTCATCTCAACCTCATCCTCACGTCGAATAAAATTCTAGAGGCCTTTTCGTTTTTTGTTGTGATTCCATTTTTTGATAGGTTGATCAAATGTACTACAATTGTTTGAACATTGATCTGTAATCAGATAATCAAACAATTGGTCTGTAATTAGATATAAGAATCTGAGAGACAGCGATGGTATTGCTGTATTTACAACGGCTCTGGCTCGTCACCACAGGCTCTGCCTACAGACGAGCTAAATTTTATTCGGAATTTTGGTTTATTATTCAATAATAAACCATTGTAATCGCCCAAGAAAAAAAATTTCTAACCCCCCCTCAAAATTTGATGTTTTACGTTTCAAGGCATGTAGAATCCGAATATCCAATAAAAAAAATTCTGTCTGTCCGCCGTACGCCGTACGCCGTACGCCGTTAGCAGTTTTCCGGCCAAACTATAATAGCTAAATTCTTGAAATTTTCACCAAAAATCAATCTCGGTCCTACGACGGCACAGTTCTTGAACCAACTTGCTAGCTCAATTTTAAGGTTTTTTTGGGGGGTTTTGAGGGGGAGAAAATTCATATTTTCCAGGGTGTTTCAGAAAAATGTGTACGTGGTATCAATTTATATAGATTTTTGGACGCTGAATCGAATGAGACCATCGCCAGGTCGATAGCTTTATTGGTTCTCGAGTTTTCGCAGCTTTTTGCCGAATTCGGGAGATTTCCAGAAATTTGGCATTAGGGTATTATAACTCGAGAGTTCTTGGAGCTATAAAAATCGTTCTATACTCATTGGAATGGTCGTCAAACACTCTCTCCAGCTGTATCGTTAGGCAATAAGTTTAGCTTTTAATTGGGAAATTAAGAAAAATAAAAATGATTAAAATTACAATAGTTGCTACGGAGTTTTCTCTTATAGTTACCATCTGTTTTCCGGTGGGAACGTTCACAAATGTTCGGAATATTCAAAATCACAAATGGATAGTCTTTTTAAATCAATATTAAAGCGAAATAATAATAAACCACTGTACAATCATTTGCAGCGTTTTTCTACGGAATTGTTATATTATTTTTGTTTTCCTTTGAATAAAAAATTCTCTCTCTCTCTCTCTCTTCCTCTCTCTCTCTTCTTGCTGTTATACGTCGCAACGGGTTCTCAGTGTGGCCATTATTCGCCTGATATAACCAGTAATTACCCTGTCTCTCTGACGTATGTTCTGCCCAGTGTATTTCCTTTCTTTACTCCTGTTTAATAGAATCCTATTTTCAATTTTCGACCTCAGATCGCTCAAGATAAAGTTCACTGCGATCGAAACTTATTTTGCCTCGTTATCGCCCTTTCCAGATTAGCTTAGCCGCTTTTGATAACGGCAAACGTCTGCCATGTAGTAGACGACGGGTTAGTTCGTTTTGCAGGTAAACGTCAACCGGAGCGTGAGTCTCAGAACGAGACGTGCGAAGAGGCTACGTGTGCTTGGAACATGCAAACCTCCGCTTGACAAGATCGAGTAGCCTGTCCGCACAATCCATTAACCCTCTTCCAGCATACCTTACAACATCGCTCTTCCTTATTCTCGGTGATTAATTTCTTCGCGCTCAAGTTCCACTCGGCCTTGAGCTCGATTCAAACGCACGAAGTCCCATACGATAAACGAACGGTAGAGAAGATTGGGGATAGAAAAATAGAAGAAAATTGCGGCGATAAAATAATCGAAATTAATCTATCTATTTTTCAGCACTGCTATTGAATTGAGTTCTAAAATTATATTATGTAATATTTTCGATTCGACAACAATAGATCGAATACCATTGATGAGAGACGAATGAATTAATATTAATGATTAGGTATGACTGTATCAAAATACTGGATCGATATCACACAAATGAATTTAATTCATACTATATGATACAGATAATTTAATTCCATAGATAAGATATGAATTTTGTCAATATGATGCATAGAAATCTATAACATTCAACACGATGCGACTTGAATACGATCGATATGTTACAAATATATAGTTATATATAGTGTTACAAAAATATAAGTCCCATTAACACATATTAATATAATACCTATATAATGTAATATAAAATAAATTATAAATAATAAATATAAATTTTAATATAAATAATATAAATAGTATAATATAAAATATAATATATAAATCGAAAACTATCAAACTAATTCGAATACATATAGCAGTATCATCCATAAAAAAAAAAATTGTCAAACACTATCAATAAAATAACTAAAACTCGAAAATAATCGATATGATTCAAAGAAATCAAATTATTGATTTGGTACGAATAAAATAAAAGCCAGGCTTCAGATTTGGTGTTAGCACTGAAAAGTAGTTATGCAGAGTATGCACAACCGAGCGGTCTTGAAGGTGAGGTCTATCTAAACAAAGATTATTGAAAAAATCTTGACATCTCCTCGAAATCTCCAATGCTAAAATATCAACTGTGCTCATTTTTATTGACTGGAGGTCGTTTCTTTTAAAATATAAAGACCGCAGCAATAGAGTATTAAGGGTATTCTATCGATAAAAAAATTAATAAATAATAATGAAAACGCTGCAAATGATTCTACAGTGGTTTATTATTCCAGTGCTTCAACAGTCTTTTGATAATTTCTGTCGACAATCTATAACTTTCAAAATAAGAAATTAAAAATAATAAAAACACTTTATTTGCTATTTACCTCTTGTATATAGTGCACATTACAGAAAAAAATTTAATAATTTCACTTCCAACGCATAACACACACAAAAAAAAAAGAAAAAAAAAGCACAACAAAAGACAATGCTGCCAAGTAAGCAAAATTAAGCAACCACCTTTATTATTTAATTATTGTTATTTTTAACATTCTCTTATCTTTTCCTAATATTCCTCCGAAAATTTCTTTTTCATTCACCGCGAAAGGTTTTAGTTCTTTGTTCCAAGAAATAAAATGAAAAAAAATTGAGTTTTTTTCTTATTAATTGATAAATCATAAATTAAAAATCGTCTACAGTTTAAAACCTATCGCAATATTTGAGCTGCTCATCGTTCGAACTCCGATGCGAACTTTTTGCAAGTAGAACCGTTTCGAGATTACCTTGATAAAAATGCGCTACTCTTTCTCACGTGTACGAGTAGCTAGATTCAGCGCTAGCGCAGGAGAATGTTTTGCATGAATATATGCATGAGGAACTATGCAGATTTCACTTCCGTGGGCTAACTTGTCCTCTATAGCCTCGAGAGCTTTCAGATTCGAACGTGCTCGGTTCGAGTCCGCTCTATGTGTTTCAGTTATTCCAAAAAAACAAACGCCGACGTCGAAGTCGTATTAAATTTATATCGGCCGTAATTTTCCACGGCTTTTGAAATTCGGCCTATTAAAATCGTAAGGGAAAAGAGGTCCGAGGCTTTATTCAAGTCCGCCTCCAAAGTAAGTAAATCTGCTAAGAAGATGTGAAAGCCTCCGAGCGTTGAGCTTCGGGCAAAAATGCTTAATTCATGAGGCAAAGCGAGAGTTCTCTTGGGTGAAATGAGCGAGCGAATGAACTCCGAGGAAGACTCGCAGATTATGAGGTGTATGTGTGCATAGTTAGAATGGAAATCAGACGTTTCCACATGCGACGTGAGCGGTCGCAGATGTGAAGATTTGGTCTTTTCACGGGCCGAAGTTTCATCAGTTAAAAGACGCGGGGGAATTCTCACTGTCGTCTGAATCAATTCAACGAACCGTGCCGACGTTTTGTTGCTGAATTTCAGTGTTTGGAAACTTTTTAGTTTTATAGAACAACGATAAAGAAATGGGAAATTTTTATGACGAAAATTGATAGGATTTTTAACCTTTGCTTGAAAGAAAATTAAGAAATATTTCTTAATTTTATTTCTTATTATTCTTAGAAAATAATAGAAAGTGTTGCCAAATGAAAGAAATGGACTACAAGTCGCTGATTTGTAGAATAATCCAAAGAAAAATCAACGCGGCTGCTCTTCTTGATGGTTGATAGCTTGATAATAATTTTAATACTAGAGAATCACTTACGATTGTTCATGATAATGTATAAATAAGCTAGATTATTCTTGATCGTTTGGAAAAAAGTTGGTAATGCTCATAAACTTAGTTCGAAGGCGACCACCAAGAGCGCTACTGTACAGGTTTACGTACAGATTACCTCCGACCTAACGAAATGCATTTAGACTTTTTGTAACTGAAGTGTAACAAAACAACAAAGTTGATTGGCTCGAGTTGGATATTAATCTCGTGCTTTGTCTGCTAAGGTCAGAGGATACGTGAGGAAAACGAGGGAATTTCTCTTATGCGGCTCAGGTCCCGGGCGAGCCATAGATTTTCCAGGTTGGTAACGAGCCCTGCCAAGATTGGCTATAGCTGGCGAAACGGAGGCGAAAGAACCGATGAGGATCAGTCACTTTTACAGCTTATCTGCTATAAATATAACTACATTTCTTCCATCTTTATGAACAGAAACGTATCACACGCGCAAAAAACATTCGGTTATTTACAGTTTTCAAATGTAAAAGTTTTGTAACGAATTTCTGAAATGTTCCGCTTATTTTCAAAGTGTTAAGAACGGATAGAAATGATGAAAGAATCAAAATGGATAGATATTAGATTATTTTCATATCCCTCTTTTCTTTTGCCAGGGTTAAATAACAATTTTCCCGCCGATATAATCGCGTTATTCGCTTTTCAATCTGATTCTCTAGTTATCGGATGTTCCTCACACATTTCCTCTCTATTGTCAAGCGAAAGAATATCCGGTCAATGAGAAAATCATACTAGGGCAATTCTGATCGCTTTCGCTACAAGGTATAGCTTACGAATTATTAGGCACGCTGCGCAATAAACGCTGATAACTGCTTGGAAAAAACGACCTCGCCTGATAAAGACGCTTTCTTCCCGTTTAATTTTCACCGTCCGTTCTAGGAACAAAGCAATAATTGGACTCGACAATAAAAATGATAAATAGACGTGCCGCACATTCAAAGGTCGGCTTCCTTCTATTATTACCTCATCGTTTTTAATCAACTTCCCGCCTCGCAACATTCCATTGTTCTAATTGCTTTCCGCAATAATAGCTAATTAGTAACGGGGTTCGGCCGTTTGAAAAACGAATCGCGTTATAATGTTAAAAAGAGTGGCGGCCGGGTTAATTTGTTCAAACGAGTCGAAAACAGTAGAAACTAATCAGAGCGAGGTTTAATTTCAACCAAGGTTAAATTATAACGGTTTTTTCGAGCCTAATAGTTCATACTGAAAACGTAGTTATTCAACACAGCTTTGAATGCAAAAAAAAACCGATGCTTACAAAATCAGGCGATCATAATTAAAAGTGATGAAAATTAGTTACTTTTTCCCTGATGTAAATATTTGCATAGTTATTTGAGCGTTCTTGCAGTATTCGGAAATGCATTTATACGAGTAAAAAGTGTGTTCCCTGCGATAATAAATTCTCTCGGCCATCATTTTTACAATCGAGTAAATTAAAAAAAAGCTGATTCGCTCGAAGTTGAACTTTTTTTAATCTACTTAAGAAATTAAAAAGGGTATTGTTATTATACTTGATAATATCAACCGTCAGCTCGCAGAATTCGAAAGAAAGCGAAAATGCGTGATAAAAAACCAACGTTTTTGAACAATCGATACCGAGGAATCGGCTGGGCCGACGTTTTTCTGTAGGATGTGAAATTAGGAGTTACAAGCATAAAACTGAATAAAAATGTTTTTCTTCTCCAGGTGGTCGCATTACTTCTTTTTGTAGGTTGAGGGGGAGAAAAACGAGGCGACCTCTTCTCCATTCTTTTTTATTATCCAGCCGAGTACTTTCGCCCGTTCGTGCTTCTTCAGGGCATTATAGGACCAAGGGTATCTATGGCCATAGGCCCTGAAGAAGCCCGAACGGGCGAAAGTACTCGGCTGGATAATAAAAAAGAATGGAGAAGAGGTCGCCTCGTTTTTCTCCCCCTCAACCTACAAAAAAAAAAAAAAAAAAAAAAAAAAAAAAAAAAAAAAAAAGAAAAAAAAAAAAAGAATAAAAATGTAGGTATTGAAAATTGCAGTTTTTTGCGCTTATACGTGTTTATTTCCACAACGAAAATTGTTTTTACAGTCGAATATCGCTTTTGATTTTATTATCGTGACGGTTTTACTCGACTTTTTATCGTTGAGGTTTTTTTGGTTTTTTTTTTTTCGCGCTCATGTTCGTATCTTATTCAATGATGCGTGCCAGTTTCTATATCCACGTCGAAAATACACTGAGCAGCTTGTCGTTTTCAATTCGTTCGAATTTCATTCACGCATACGATTCACCGATCGGTTTCGGAAAATCGAATTCCACGAAGAGGCGTCGACTTCGAAGATGATCGAGGAGAGGTCCGCCGCATATATTCGGTATATGAATACTACGGGCTGAGAAAACCTGTTGGACCTGATGATGTTGGCTTTGGATAGATCGTACGGAATATTGCCGGCGACGGATGCGCGCGTTTGTTGAAAACCCTTGCGGACGAAAGAGGGAAAAATATTCCCGGCCGATCCTTTCCTAGGAAGACGAAGGCGAGGTGCAAACAAAAGACGCGGATTCTGAAATATTGTTAAAGGAACCGTGTAAACAGCGGGTGCGAAAGGAGCCGAAGGCAAACAAACTGGATACAAATATGTCGAGAAACGAGACTGAAGGATACAATCGAGGAGGTGTTGTCGGGGGTGAAGTTCGTTTCTGCGCGAATACCGAACTTCTCATGTACGTAGTAGTACGTGCTGATGCGGAAATTTGTATGTGTGGACGTACGAGTTTAGAAGCAGCTTCTAGCGAGGAACCGACCCGAAACTCCGTATGAATAAGAGAAGCCCAAGGACATAGGGAACCCTTTGGAACCTTTTTCGCCATTGCCCTTAAACCTCTTTTCTCTAGTTTGAACGCGAAGATAGGACTTATCCTATGCTCCTTTTCTTGTATTCTTTTATCACTGAATCCCTCCCGTCCGTTCGACCGCGTTTTATCTCGACTCGTCCTCACTAGGAATCGGCCCATTTGGGCGGTTTTTGGCCTTCCTCGCTTTCGAATTCTGCTCGAATTCGCCGGTCGATACAATTCGTTGGTGTTCTATCGAAATACTGAAGAAAGTCGATTGAAAGCGATTTCGCGATAGTGCTCAAGTATAATTAATGTAGTTTCGTCAGTATCGAAAATTCCTTAAATTCCATAGGCTAGGGGTAAAAGTGCAGAAATCGGTAATGCTGGTTTTTTGAAAAACATTCCGATCCAGCTTTCAATTTCACTCGACTAAAAAAAATTTCGATGTTTATACATTTCAAGGCATGTAGAGAATCTGAATACCCAAGGAAAAAAAATTCTGTCCGTCCGCTGTACAACGTCAATTTTTTTTTCTGAAATATATATTTATGTTATTTCTCCGTGGAGCTATTTATGCCCGAATAAAACCCAAAACACGTTTTTTTTTAACCGAAAATTAGAGAATATTTCAAAAAAAAAAAAAAAAAAAAAAAAAAAAAAAAAAAAAATCCGAAAATTATTTATTTTTATATTTTTTATTGTTTCTAAATTAAATATTCTCATATTGTTTACACAAAACCTATTCTTTCAAAATCCGTGAACGTGGCGAATAAAAAATTCCGAAGTTAAAACTTTAAAATTATGAAAAACCAAAAATAAAAGAAAACAATTATTAATTGTTAGAATTTGATCTTTTTCACTTGGGATTTGAACTCTACGTCTAATTTCCTGTAGGAAAAAGTAATAAAATAATATCGAACAGTAAGTATTTGCAATGAATTTCAAAGTTGGAAAACATAAGAGCGGCGCGTAATACTAAAAATGGGAAAAACTTATCGTTGTCGTCAAATTTCCGACGTTTTGACGTCAAATTCGGATTCAGCGTTAAATTTCCTTGAAGAATCGCTTTCAAAATCACTTCAAAACAAAAGTTTAATTTTCCACCTCTGCCGATGCTCAAAAGTCGGCCGGTCTGGAGCTCGGTTTACGGAAAATAATTTCTGTGGCACTGTTTAAGTTTTTTTCACCAAACTTTTTGCTATTTACGTGTGTAAGGAGTCCAAATAAAGACTCCTGCGTATTAAAACAATTGATTCACATAAATTTTGACCCCGAAAAGCACGGTTTAAGGTCGATTTTCGAGCGTTCAAAAACTGATTTTTTTGGACCATTTCCAAATTTTTCGGAGAATTGAAAAAAATCACATAAATACATCTTGGTAAGACACAACTTTCCTGAAAATTTCAGATTTTTATCTATATTTGAAGACGAGTAAAAAATCGTCAACTGATCGTTTCTAAGAAATCGCAGGGGTACCCCTTGAATTTTTTGTGAAAACTTTTTTGATTTCGATTTCGATCAAATTTAGCATAATGATAGTTGATGATGTGTATATCAATAATATATGCTTTATTCTTCACTTATTTAGCAATAAATTGATGCAAATAATGTTTGAAGTTGAAAAATGCGATATTTTCGTGTATATTCCACCAATATTGTTGAATAAGATACTAACGGTTGAAAAATGGATAGGTACATTACATGGGGAAAATGTGGACAGTTAAATTACCTATCATTTGGTATATCAAACATCTGAATTGACGAGTTTTTGTTAAAGTTATCCGCTGTGCAAGTTACAAATCTTGTTAAACTTAAAAGTTGGAGTTCCGATTTCGGTTAAAACATTGCGCACGTTGAAATACCCTATTTCCTGAATAGACAGAACCTATTTCCAGTCCAGAATTTAGTTTATAGTTTCGTCAGAAAAGTGTTGACCGCTTTACAAGCGGACAGAATTTTTTTTATTTTGAATTTCCGGATTTTACAATCCTGGGGGGTAGACAATTTTTTCTTGGGCGATTACAATAGTTTATAATTGAATAAACCAAAATTAGTGGGATTTGACCAGTCTGAGAGAAGCTCTCAATACCAAGGGGTCGCCTAATAGTTGCTATAGTCTCGGCTATACTCAGCAAAATCGCCAACTCACAAGGCACTTAAGAACGCGCAGAACTTTGCCATGGATCCATTCTAGAAAACCAACTGTTGACAAAATTTTGTAGTTTTCAAGGGCCCTGAAAAATGCTACTTTTGGTTTATTATTCAATAATAAACCATTGTAATTGCCCAAGAAAAAAAATTTTATAACCCCCCCCTCAAAATTTGATGTTTTACGTTTCAAGGCATGTAGAATCCGAATATCCAATAAAAAAAATTCTGTCTGTCCGCCGTACGCCGTACGCCGTACGCCGTCAACACTTTTCCGGCCAAACCATAATAGCTAAATTCTTGAAATTTTCACCAAAAATCAATCTCGGTTCTACGACGGCCCAATTCTTGAACCAACTTGCTAGCTCAATTTTGAGGGTATTTTTGGGGGGTTTTGAGGGGGAGAAAATTCATATTTTCCAAGGTTTTTCAGAAAAATGTGTACGTGGTATCAAATTATATAGATTTTTGGACGCTGAATCGGAAGAGACCATCGCCGGGTCGATAGCTTTATTGGTTCTCGAGTTATCGCAGCTTTTGTGCCGAATTTGGGAGATTTTTAGAAATTTGACATGAGGGCATAACTCGAGAGTTCTTGGAGCTATAAAAATCGTTCTATACTCATTGGAATGTTTGTCAAACACTCTCTCCAGCTGTACCGTTAGGCAAAAAATTAAGTTTTGATTTAGGAAATTAAGAAAAATAAAAATGATTAAAATTACAATAGTTGCTACGGATTTTTCCTCTATAGTTACCATCTGTTTTTCGTTGAGAACATTCACAAATGTTCGGAATAGTTACTATCACAAATGGATAGTCTTCATAAATCAATATTGAAGCGAAGGAATAATAAACCACTGTACAATCATTTGCAGCGTTTTTCAACCGGTGAACGAATTCTCCATTTTCGAATCAAACCTCCGCCTCTTAGGGACAGTCAATTGTACGTAGATATCGTAAACAATTCGTAAACACGCGTATTCAACGGCGATAATCGGTCGAGCATGCGCCGATAAGGTGAAAAACTCGCTTCTTTAATCTTCCGCAACGCTAAAACCGCGCTTCACGAGTTTACGCGCTTGATTTATAGGAGCGGCTTTCCAGGTAAAATCCTCCCACCGGGCGATGATTGGAAATTAAAATTTAATGAATAGAAGAGGAAGAGGGTGGAAAGTATGTACTCCCAGTTATATCCGGTAGAACGATGGAAGCTCGGCTTCACCTTTCCCGCCAACCTTCATACAAACATCCGTCGGCACCAAGGGCTGCCAACCTTCATCTAAACCCATTCATTCTGTTGTAATCGTTTCCACATGCGAGCTTGATGAAGCCGATGGAACATCCGCTCGAGAGAGCGCTGAAATAAATTATGTAACGGCAACAACGGCTCAACCAGCAATCGCATATTTAGAGATTGAATTATTAATTTATTCGTTTACCAAGAGTGAATATAACTACACTGCAAGAACGGCAAAAGTTTCATCCTTGGACGACAAACATCCAAGCCTTGGAATAGCTCGAAACAGTGGAGAATGATCGGATGCAGCAGCTGACAAGTGCTCTGGAGAACTCCATGTTAATGGCACCCATCTGACAACCGCCCTCAAAAGCCTGGGGGATGAACTTCTAGAAAAGCACTGGTTTGCTAACCGTCGAGCGCCCCAAAAGGAGTGATACTCCTCTGGAACCAAGTGAGAACTGCTCAATCAAATGCTGCTCCAAGATCTTAATGATGGAAAGAAAGGCTACAGAACGGTAATTTTGAGCCTCGGATTTACCACGTGTGAACGGGAGTGATAAATGGAGCCTTCCATTTTTCAGGGAACGAGGCAGTGGAAAATGAGGAATCGGAGATTGCGAGTGCGAGCAAGATGATGATTGGGAGACTCCCTAGCAGGTCCTATGCCCATTGAAGGATTATCTGGGTCCAGCAAGAACCACCATCTTTTGAACACCCGGCTTGGAAAAATGGCAGGCTAAGGACTGAGGATGTATATAAAGTCGAGGGGAGCATTGCGTTTTTACTGTAGAAAAGCCATAGCATCGAATTCCTCCAACTTAAAGCGTCCCCATACAAATTTTCCGAATCTTCCCATTCCAAAACTTCTCTTTCCTGACCATTGCTGAGAGATTCTGCTCGAAGTGTAGATCGTTTGAGAAAAACTCCATATCACCTCGGCCTGCGTGCCTCTCTCGATCCTACACAGTTCACGACTTGACTTACATGGCTTCGTCTGTCGTGCGCCGGTAGTTTTCGGCCGACTTCAACTACCATCGCCACCATCAGTTTTCCACGTGAATCAGGCAGCTGAGGACTCGTCGGCTCGGCAGAAAGCTTCGAAATCTTATCAGGATCGCGTGCTGCCGAGCCACTGTCGGCGCTTCCATCGTGTCGACCAATTACCGCGTCAGACCTCGGCCCTCCTGTTCTAAACCTCGTTCTCAGTTTTCTTCTCCACCGCCGCCAAGCATCGTGCTAATCCGAGAGCTCCCTTTTAACATCCTCACGCCACCGGAGACCGAATCTGCACACAAACACAATCATCATTATCAATTACAGGCCGCACGGATACGCCCTTTCCTCCTCTTCGTTGTCAGCCCTGTTTCCCCTGATTTTAAGCCACCGCTCTTTGCCTTCATAGTGTAATAAAAATAACAGAAAAAAAGAAATAGTTGGTTTGCCACTAGGGCTTGTATTTGGTCCATAATTCCAGCGTGGAACGTTCGCTATTTCGAAGCTCCAAAAATACCCAGCTTCACAACTTTTCATCATTAAACCGTTGATTTGGTAGATTTTGAAACAAAATCAAATATCCCATTATTCACGGAAAAATTTCATCGCTGTTGCCATCCTTGTTTCTGCGTAGAATCGCAGTTAAAACAAAAATACGATCCTGACGAACTTTCGTTCGCTATCTTTCAAATATATAACTGGTATTTATTCTGCCACTCTACCGAATGAAGTCGTCGACGACGTGGAATTCAAAAGGTCCCATCGAAAAGCCGCAGGCCGTCGGGAGAATCTACAGTCAATTTTCCAACTTCGGAAAGTCTCATTAAGCTTAATGAAAACCTAACATAGTGTATTGAGAAGATCATAATTAACGTTGGCGAAATGAATGGAATATTTCCCGCCTTCCTTTATCAGGCTTGTTAATGAGAGTTCCTTTCATCATATTTACATTTGGGAGGACAGTTTTCAAAATTTAACTCGTTGTCGAGGATTTGTTATAAGCTGAATACGCATTCAGGTTTTACCGGGAATACGATATTTTCTCTCGACTGAAAGCATGATCTTTTGTTTGTACGCGAGGCGACGCGTACAGGTATCTGAACTTTTCAGCTTTGTTGTTGTCAGTAACGTGGAAAATTTTGCCAGAACATGATGAACATCAGTTTATTTGAGAAGTCGGTAGCTCATTGTTTGGTAAAAATAGTTGGATAGTTGCTTTTGGTAAGCTAGAAAGCCTATTTGACCGGACCACATAGGAAAACTATGCCACCATGCTCATATGAGAACTTGGTAGTTCATTATCAAGAAGAGCTAGTTGGCCAACTTTAGCTAGCAAAGCTAGATTAGATATTTGACCTAGGGTAGATTTCACCATCTTTACTTAGATTGTCCCAAAGCTGGGAGAGCCAAGCTAAGTAAAAGTTGGTAAAATATCTTTCTCCAGTCTTTACTGTAACTCCAGGTTAGCCTTAAACTTACGGTCAATTAACTGGGGATGGTGAAACTGGCACATCTAGTTGTCAAATTCACCTAGCTAAACTTTGACTACCGTAGATAAGACTAGCTGATCTAAGCCACTTAGTTCAGCTAGTTAAGCTAGCTAACCTAACTACTAGTTCACCTTGTATAGCTAGCTAATCTAACTATTCATCTGCAGTTAAGCTAGCTAACCCAACTAGTTTATCCATAGTTAAGCTAGCTAGATAACCTAACTATTTCATCATAGTAAAGTTTGGGAACCTAACTAGTACACCAGTTACGCTAGTTGAATCAACTAGTTCACCGAGTTAAGCTAGCTAACCTAGCTAGTTCACCAATAGTTAGGCTATCTAAATAAACACTCCGAACCAAACTAGCTAACTTAACTAGTTTATCCATAGTTAGCTAGTTAACCTAACTGTTTCATTATAGTAAAGCTTGCAAACCTAACCACTTTACGTAGTTACGCTAGTTGACCTAACTAGTTCACCAATAGTTAAGCTAGCCCACATAACTAGTTCAGTTAGATTTTGCTAACTGACTAGTACACCCATAGTTAAGGCTAACCTAACTAATTCACCTAGTCGTGCTAGCTAACCTAACTAATTCACCGAGTTGAGTAAGCTAACTTAACTAATTCACTTGTAGTGAAACTAGCTAATAGATGTTGTTCAGCTATTCTGGCTAGCTAAGTTAAGTAGTTCACCTAGTCAAGCCAGTCTACCCAGTGAAGCTAGTTTTTCACCTAATGTGCCTGGTGAACATAAGTTAACCAATATCTACTTATATCTATATTTTTAATTTCTCAATCGCCTTAGAATATATATATATATTTTGTATTGAATAAGCGCCAATTAATCACCTTATAGTGGCGTTATGACACATTGATCCTTGTTTCAAGATGAAGCCATCTCATTAGAGCGAATGTGACATACAACTTCTCAACCAATAGCAGACGTCGCACGGGTGTTCATCGGAAGAGCATTAGTGCCTCGGCTTTTCACTATTGAAACGCCGTCAAACAAGAAACCGCTCAAGTATTTCCCTTTAATTAAACCGTGGAAGGCGTCAACAGATGAGTTCTCCCTTCAAAGTGTTCCAAGATTGTTTAATAGAACACAAAGTCAAGTCATAACGAGATGGAGGGAATTCAGCGACTATAGACAATCGCGAGTCTAATTTCACTTAATGTTTACGAGCCGTTATGATTTCGAGGTTTCAGTTGCCTTCCAATTATTTTCCAGAATTTTTGGCCATTTCGATTGCTCTCACTATTGTTTCCAATGTTTAGTGTTCGAGTGAAATTTTCATTTTTGTTCGAATATTTTTTGGGGTAACACTGACATTAGTTGAGGTTATAGTTTGTTATACCTGAAAGGCAATGGAATCATTCTCAGATTATAATTATAAGGTTATCGCCTAATTTATCAGTTTAATGCTCAATTGATACGCTTCGATTTGAATAAATCTTTCGGAAAAACTGGAAAACGTATGAGCGAACGCAGCGGATTATGTCCCGTTGCAATTTATAGGACGGCAATAGAAAGATGCAGATCGCAGAAACCGTTGTAGCCGCGGGCAAATGGGCATATAAATCACGTCAGATAATATTATACATACAGGTTAGAAGCAGCAGGGACAGCAGCGACGTTAAGGATGGCAAGATCGTGCTTGTAATGTGCAAGGCGAATGGGACGGCTTCTCGTTTGGCGGCCTAGTCATTTGAGAATACAGGTACGCCTATCGACCGGGAGTGCTCAAGAATTCCAAGTCCTACTTGAGGTTGAATTATAGAGAAAAAGTTGACGAGCGGAACCGGATTTTAACCAGACTTTTTCGGATTACAGGCCAAACTAATTTTGAAAGTGAGAAATCAAATATGTTTCTGGTAAAGTTGAAAAGTCTGTTACACATTTTTAAGCGTCACTACCTCATTTATCAGTCTGTTTTGTTCACTACCAAAAAATTTCAATCTACTCTCCTTTCAGAAGTAATTATTTCTCCCATTCAAGAAAAAACTTTTCTTTTTTTTTTTGCTGGCAAGTCTGGTTGGCTGCACTGGCCTAGGCGAGCGGCAAATTCTGTAGTTTCAAAGTAAAATTGTTGCAATGCAATCATTACGGAGGAAGCCTATTCGAAATAGACCTGTCACGGCGTTTGGAGCTGACTAGAATTGTAAAAGCGTTTAAACTGCGCACGGGCTTCATTCATTCGTTGATTGGTTTTCAAAGCGACGGGCGCTCTTCCTCTTACAACGAACGGTTGACTAATAGAGTCCCATACGTTGCCTAAGGTACAACCTCTTTGCCAGCGAGATTGCAAGTGTTCCCGTTTTCAAGCTATTCAAGTTGAGTAGAGAATTTAATTGATCATTGCTCGATATGACGTCTGCTTAAGCTCTTGATAAATTATCGATGAGCGTTAACAATTGAACGCTGATTGGAGGAATCATTGCCCTAGAAAGGTAAAGGTTAGATTGGTGTGGTAGGTTATACTTGTGGTTATCAAAAGTGTGAAGGTTTCAAAATATAAAAGGTAACGCTAGTGGGGAATATTTTTAGTAGTGGATGCTGGTTCGTTGACAGAGCAATTTTGACCACCTTCCTTACCTTTCTAGGAGTTCTACAAGGTTTCCCAATTGGCCCAATGCTGTTTTCTTTCCTATGAACGTAGATAAGTTTCAGATTGAGTTCTTTCCTGGAGATTCATGGACAAGCACGGAACCCTATTCAGCTGCACTGCTGCATCCTTCCTAAAGTAACCTGATACAAAGAGCAAAGCTCTCTCTATTCTCGACGGTTACCCAATTCTTCAACTGTTTCCTTCACTGCCTCATTTGAAATCGGATTTTTTACTATTCATTTGCAATTTACGGTTGCACAGTGATAAAAACGTTGCTGCCAAGGAATAGTCGAAACGAGGTGGAAATCGATGCAAAGGAGGCTTAGTTGGCTGAAAAAGCTTTTTGTTCAGGGCTCGTTTCACCGAGCGGGTTTTTACTGCTGTCGTTTTTCGCGTTTCGTTTTATTGGAAGCCTTTTTTCTATTGATATCACAAGACAGTGCCGAGGCGAAATGATGAGCGGCGCTGAGGGTTTTAGGTTTTTGCTCCTAGCGAATCCCTAATTTAGATACGGCAAACGGTATTTACATTGCCCCGGAAGCGAAGGCTACGCCGCCGAGAATCCGTAAGAACCTTCGAAGCGAAGGAAGAAGCAGGAGTGCCGCCAGTTCTGCCAA
Organism: Tupiocoris notatus; assembly: GCA_037159825.1. Classification (NCBI taxonomy): domain Eukaryota; kingdom Metazoa; phylum Arthropoda; class Insecta; order Hemiptera; family Miridae; genus Tupiocoris; species Tupiocoris notatus. The sequence continues at coordinate 124,923 of JASJUZ010000539.1, read as the reverse complement.
CCTTACATCCCCACAGTCTGCGACCGCCTTCAATAAAACTAGTTAGGAAGCACAAATCCTGACGGTAGAACCGGGAACAACGTCGGGTTGAAACCAAGGAGGGAATTATGTAAACGAGTCATCATTACCTTCAACTCGGAGGTGGAGGCTTCAATTTACATTTCCCCAACTTCGACCGAGGCCTTTTCTATTGTGTGTCTAGAGGTGGATGATATACAGTACAACCCGAGTCGAACTCGCGATTTATTTACTCTATACGAAAGATAACCTGTCGAATTAACCTTTCTGGAAAATCTTAATTCGATACTTTCCCAGGGAACGGTTTCAATTCGGATTACAAAGACTTACATTGGATGTTGATGTGAAAAATGAAAAATTGTCCTGCTTTTTCACTTTCGGTTTTGAAGGCTCCTTGAGGAAACCGGAGCTTGGGCTTTTGATACCGTCCCAGGGTAGGCTGCGGAAGTCGGGTCGTAACTGGTCATTAATACATCGCCCACGTGAGAAACCCTCATACAACCCTCCATTATTCGTTGATGTTCCCTTCGAGGTAATACAGAATGGCGTTATCACCTTGCTATTTTGACACTGTAATTTAACACCGTTGGCGACATATTTTGCTCGAATCCTGTAAACATTGTTCTTTCGTCAGCTGTTTCAGGAGAAAACTCCTGTGTCCAACGCAGTGTTGCCAGATCGAAATTACGGCTTATCCGTAGACAAGGACAACATTTTTATAGATTTTCTCTGAAATTCCATAGACGTTTAAAATACCAATGGTATGCATAGATCACAGAGTACTTCCATGCTTAGTATGAAACAGGTATGACCATTTATAAAAATAAGAAAATTAGACAAAGGCTGCAACATTAGTAAACTACGGCGGCTATTGAAAAACTAGCCACGGGAGCCAAAAATAGAAAAACGCCTGAATCAGCCCATAAATACTCAGAATTCAAACGATATTAGAATAACGTGGAAGTACGGTATGTGATCGTACGTACTTCTATTCCATGACCTTTAACATTCAAATATATTGACTCTTGGGGACTGTGAAAGTTTATAAATATGAAAAAATAAGCGATTATTTGCTCGGATGTACGATGTGTGACCCTTGCTATAAAAATCGGGCGTCATTCATTTGCATTTATAAAAACATGCCTATATACAAAAGTCGACTGCGGTAATACCTTCTTGTGGGAATGGAATAGATTGTAAAAAAATCGGCTTGATATTTCTGGAGTTATCATTGTCATAATATCGCAACCTAACCTGGTGTTACTTTGAAAAGCGCTGTATCCGTTCTGGATATTTTTGGTGCAGATTTGCTCCTAATTACTACGTTCCCCTTAGGGGTAATTTTTGTATTTTATTTTCTTCTCTGTTTCGCCTCTGAATGAATTCCGGAGATAATTTATTTTAATAAGATTAAATTTATTCCCGCAAGATGCCAACCTTTGAGCCAGATTCGCTCTACAGGTTTACTCTTCTCATTTTTCTGTCAATTCTTGTTCCGATATTACGCTATCCCTTTCGTCAGTCTTTCAGAAATTCTCAATCCCCCCGGTCGATTAAATAAATCTCACATGACGTCGCTCAAGGCCTACGGGAATCTGGATCTTGCGAGGATACCGGAGAAATATTAAGTCAACGAATATTGGACTCGCTCTGCATGTGCCGGACGTTCCAATATAATAAAACTCTCTTCAAATCATTGCGCACGTTTACATAAGAACCCTTCGTTACTTTGTGTAATATTTTATTACCCGTATCTTCTTGTCGGATGTCCCGGGCGAAATGGGAGGGCGAAAGGAAAAAGAATCGGGAACGACATGGGAAAACGAAGGGAAAAATTGGGAGGAAAAATAAAAGAAAGACTTCGGGGTGGAAGGATCTTATTGGATTTCCATTCCTTTGATTCAGACCAATATAAAAAGCGCAGAGAGACTACGCGAGCTGAGCTCATGTGGGCCACACATGCGCCACGCGATTAGATCATCTGACGGGGGTGGCAGAAGCCGGCGTCTGTCCCGGATTCCGGTCGGGTTCCTTTGCAAAAATCATTCCTTCGGTTCCTATGCGTATTCCGAGCGTCCCCGGAGAACAAATGATTTCCTCGAATGCGAGACGTCTCTTTTTTTACGTTTCCGCTGTACATCCGCAGAGTTTTCGAGAATTCGTCCCCAAGTGACGGATTAATAAATTCTTGGAGCTGCAATAGGCATGCTTCATGGAACAAAGTAAAAGGGAGTTGAGTACCTTCTCATGGCTCGAGTAGACAAGTAAATAAATAAATAAACACGGCTCGGAAAAGTTGCCGCAGCTGACAAACCTTGAAGTGAAAGTATTCCAGCAAAGGTGCTTTAGATTCTCTTTTGTTGAAAAATCCGTTGCCATTTATTATATTAACCTTGAACGCTTAATTGTAATACTGAATTAATAATGCTTCCCACAGCACATTTGCTGCGGACAAAGAATGAAGATCCGACGTTTTGTATGCACTCTGGCGACAGATGACAGCATTTACTTTTTATCTACTACGTTCTCAGCGCGGCGAGAAACTGTTGAAACTTTCTCTTGGTTTCATTGGACGGTTTATCAAAGGATGAACTTGGCCGCGTCACCTTTCTAGTTTTCTTCGGTTTCAAGCGCTTCCGAAAGGAGTATTGTTGAAGTGGAGTCTGTATTTTAGAAAAGTGATCCCTTCAAATCGGTTTTCAACCTCTAACGATGTCCACGCTGAATAGATAGTCGTTATCTTACTTTTTCGCCCCTTGTTGGACTTCCTAGGACTGCTTAACTTTTAAAATGCCGGAGCGAATAAGATCAATACCTTCCTTTTATTCTTAACTTGACTAAGACCAAACTGATGGAGGAACCGGTTTAATATGAAACGATTCAACTTTGAGAAACGATGATGGAATGGGTCTTTCTCCCAGATAGTGTATATCGGATGTCCAGATTGAGTAGGTAATTGTATTGCATTTAAAAAATAAAAAATAAATAAACATAATAATAATAAAAATAAAATAAAATTTGTATTGGATTATTGTTTATTTCACTCTGAAGTACAATCATGATACAGAACGTTTTTATTTTATATGGAAACTACACCAAGACCATAGGAAATGCTCCAGTGCGGTTCAGGGGGTTACAAACTCATAATAATTGGGGAACTAAAAATAAATAAATGGACAAGATTGATTTCAGTACTTATCTTAAATTTTAGCGATCATATTTATCTTCGAAGTCCATATACCAATATTTATTTTTCAAATGTGGAAAAAATTGTTTAATTACCTAAAATGTCATTCTTTCATTATGCCCATCTTCCAACTCGGTAACTTTGAAACTCTAGATACTACCAGTAAATAATTTTTTCGTCGGTTTCTGAAAATATTTATTCTTCAAAAACAGTTTTCAGTATTTACTCGCGTGAATAGGATTCTGGGACAGTCAGTTGCCAAAAGTCCGAATGGTCCCTGGGAAATCTTCAGAAAAGAGAGACCATTCTGGTGAAAATAGCCGTCTGGAGAGGCGGATGACGACATAAAAACGCCCGCTAAGAGACCTTCGAACTCTTTGAAGAGCTCAGAGCCGGATTAAAGACCAGAGCAAAAGGTGATCAGGGTATTAGAAGTTACGTTAGTACGTAGACAGACGAGCACACGGATAATCGTCCTCGTCGCATGGGTCGTAGCGTTGGCTGGTTGAAAAGAGTGCGGAAGAGCTGGGCCGTTACTTGGCAATCAAGAGGTTCCTGACACAACCTTCCGTTCCTCTCCTCATCCGGGAAGGGTTGATTTAGAGTGGCTAAGTGGGACTTAATCAAGTCTCCGGGACTTTACTTCGACTGTAGCAAGGGGAAGCGCGCGGTGGGTTACCTTCCTTGCTCAGACGGCGGCAATACCTCTTTAGCTTCCTTTGGGCCTAGATGCTTCTCACTCTCTCATTTCCCTTTAGTTAGAGGTCTCATTATCATTCAGACTGGCCTACATCTGGTTCGCAGGATCGGCGAACAGGTAACTAGACTTTTTTCCTCGACTATCTTAACAAATTCCAGCTCATCCGATAGAATCTATGTAGAAAAGGCAGTTTGGATCGTTGACTGAACGGGTACGAGTTGGATGTGAAAAACACAGAATGATCCAGACGTACCCTGTGTGATCAAAACGAGAAAATGATGTTTCAGAAGTTTTTGAATTTCAACATTCAAAAACATCCCTAGAAGCAAAAAGTTCCACCAAATTCCTATACATTTCAAAACCTGAAACATTCCAAAATTCAAACCCGTTCAGTTTTGAAAACTTTGAGTACCGAACCCAATTTTCCGCTGGATAAAATAGAGGTAAGGCTTAAGATGGAGGTAATGTGTGTGATACTAAACGCCAAAAACGTGCTAAATTCCCTGGAGAAAAACTTCTTGGAAAAACTCTCATGAAAACATGTTTGATCCATAGTTATTTGCGGACCCATGAACTTCGCACAAATCCTGGTGACGATACCAATAGATCATAGTTAAAATGTATTTTATCAATTGTTTTAGTTGGACAGCTTCGTCCTAATTAAAGACCGATTTTTGAAAGCTCAAGCGATCGATCACCCCTGAAGTCAATCAACTGATCAAGGTTTGGAAGATTTGTGCGGTTTCTTTTGTCGTATGGACGCCGCAACCAGGAGCGGTATAGCAGCAGTTCCCAGGAATAACTGGACATTTGCTGGGCTGGAATGGTTGCCCTCTGTTTGGAATGTTTGACGAATCCTGAATGAATGGGTTGTCTTCGATTCGGCTCAACGGGCACCTTAAAAAGTACAAGATTATTGTCCAACACTTCAGGTATGTTATGATAAATTTATATTTTGAGATATATTACCCCAATGTTTTTGGAGATGAAGCTGATTTTCCATTCATACTGAGAAAGGGGCATTCGATGTCTTCGTCGTCCACAGGTGTCACTTCCGGGCAAGCGCAATTGTCTCCGCACATTGACATTATTCTCATAAATGGACAAACGAACGGTTCCGACTTTTTGTACACTCTGGATGTATCATTTTTCATATTTGAATCAGGCGGGCTTAAAAGAGCCAGTAAACAAGAAGCACAAGGCATCGGTCTTCTTGATGCTGTCGAGCATTGTGGCACTACTAGATGATCCCTTGATGCTTTCAGTTCCTTTACCTGTTGAGAAAAGGCATTAGCCAGTATGAATTAGGCTGCTGCTAGGTTGAACGAGGAATTTCTGGTCTCATTGGGTTTGAAGTTAATAAACACATGAAGCACCATCAGCATTCATACCTGGATGCCAGTGCAGACTCCAGGAATTGTAATTTGGTCTGGCCTAATTGGGTCTGGTGGTGGGTTCCAATCTAGGAGCAGCCTTAAGATAAGAATAATTATGTTGGATACCTATCATTTTCAAATGGTACTTAAGTTAGTCCTAAAAAATGATAGAGGCCGCTCACTGGAAAATGATGGAGCGTGAAAGATCTTGGGTCAGCTTCAATTGTGCTGAGACTGTATACCCGCGAATAAGAGAGACCCATAGAACTTTACCTTGGAAGCGATCGCATCTTTGAAAATCTCCTCTCGCTCGTCTGGAGGAATTCTGGGCAGCTCTTGATACGAGTTATCTTTTGCCATTTTGGACGTTTTTGATTTAATCTTGGGTGAGCGTTTGAGAATATGCGTTTCATTAGGAATGGGGCTGGGGCTTCTTTGTGTTTCTTCAGAAACCTTCGATGACTTGTTTAGCCTGTCTCTCATTTCTTGAACTAGGAGGCTTCCCTTTTTCGGCGGTGGTTTCTTTTTCCATTTTATCTTGGCTAACTCTCTGGTCTCCCCAACAGTACAACGAGTGCATGGCGGTTTTTCGGCCAAGATTATATTTTCATTTCTGCGGTGGAATTGACGAGGCAACTTTAAAGATTAGATCCGTGGCTCGGGATTAGGCAATAAAATATGAGACTTACCTTTTTGGCTGCTGTTGACCGCTACCCACTGAGCAGCATTGTAAACGCGGCTGCGGTCGCCCTGAGCATCCTTTGGTGGCGACTTCTTGCATTTTCTTCAGGAAACATTCCCCTTCTGGCTGCGGTATCATTGGACAGATGTTGGGTGCGAATAGGCATTTTTGCTGTTTCGAAAGCGGGCATTCCTGCTTTATGAAGGGACCGGGCCCCGTCATGACCGATCGCTTGCATTGTGGTTTGTTCAGTGGACAGAAAAGAGTCATGATGTGATGTACAGATTGAGGTATTGTGTACAGTGAATATTTTGTAGACAATCCCGTGTCTAGGATTGATTATCGATTTTTAGTTGCTTCGATTAGTGTTACCAACACAAGTTATCACCTGGAGTTATCAACAGAAGCGATATTCAGTGTCTTACTTGCCAATGGGTCGCCGTTAAGAAATGTTGAAGAACCTTTGTGAAATAAGAAAGGCCATTCAAACGAAAAGGCTTTCGAATTCTCTACAATATCAGAGTAAGCCTTGAAATTCATCAGACGAAACTCCTTGCAGCATTAACCTGCAGCGTAGTCGAAAACAAAAACATTCGAATTCGAAAACGGACAAAGTGCCAATTACAGTGACAATTGAAACATGAAACGCTGTCGGTGGAAACCGTTTTCAGTCTGCTTTTGTCGTGGATGGGGTAAGTGGAAGTCGTTGAGTTAAACGCCCTCACCTTCAGCGAAATCGCGTACACATTTGTATTCACAATGGCCTTCAAGAGATCGCCCGCACTCCCCGTGTCGCTGTTGATAGAGCCCGCAGTTCTCCGCAAAGCATGGCAAAACCCTCGATTGGAAACTTCATTAAAAACCAACCGCGCTGACTTGTCGGGTTATTCATCCGGAACTCAAGCAGCGAAGCACTCGAGGACAAAAGATTTAACCCCTGGCCCCCTGTTCATTGATTTCCCTCTCGAATTCCCCATCGTCCATGTGAGTGAACTGCCTCGATCGCAGAAATGTTTGCATTGTTCGTTGGAAATCGTTTACTCTTAAACGTTTACATGTTAGATCGATGGTAAAGAAAACTCATTTCAGATCCCGATTGTCATTTATACGATGTCATTGTTGATTTTCTGATGCGCTCTATTTTAGTTCTGAATCCTCACATTTGCCACACTCCTTTCGAAAAATTTGGAAACCTGAGCTCGCGCATAGGCAATCTTACATTCCCCCGTACCGAATTCGCCTCTTCGTAATTAACCGTCTTAACCTTAATTGCTTCTTACCATCCAAGTGAATCCTTATCGGGATAAACAGCCTACTCATCAAAATGAGGCCGTATATTAACTCGATGTCTCTAGTTTGCAAACGGGCTCAATTATTTCTCGGTCTCGATACATTCCACGTTAGGTTTCGTCCTTAATGAAGTTGTGTAGGGCTTCTGAACAGTCTTGGTATAGATAGAACGTCTGCTGACACAAGCGGTTCTTCGACCGCAGCGGAAACTGGAGCAAGACGACCTAGGAAGTCCCTAATTACTGAAAACGAGCGATTCCGAACGCAAACAAACCCCGAGGGCGCACTATGCAGCACGTACTGCTTTCGATACAAATACGTATATATATCACCATCGCTGGAACGCTGATTACCAACCCGACCATGGAAAATAAAGGATCTGTGGGAATAAAGGTGCAAAATACTATCTGTTGTCATCTAAGCTCAAATTAAAATTGTAAACCCGCATTATTTCGGGGCTTATCGACGAAGTAGAATAAATGAAAAACAACAAGAATAAATTTAAATATAATAAGGAGAAATGAAAAAAAAGAAGCAAATGGAAGAAGACGACTGAATGGAAGAGAAGAAAGAAGACGAATTATAATAAATGAAGGAGAAGAAGATTAAGTAAAAGAGACGAAAGGAAGGAAAGAAAAAATAATAACAAATGTTCTAAGGAGATGAAAGAAAAAAAGAATTATTAAAGATAAAAGAAGAATAAAAATAAATAACGAGGGTGAATAAGAAAAATGATTGAGAAGAAAGAAGAAGAATAAAAACAAATAATGAGGTTGAATAATAATAAATGATTGAAAAGAAAGAAGAAGAATAAAAACAAATAAAAGCGAAAAAGAAGATGAATAAGAAGAAGAAAATGAATAATTGAAGGAGAAGAAGAATTAAGATTAAATGGATAAAATGGATTAAATGAAACGAGACAACAATAAATATTTAAAGGGGAATAATGAAAAATAATAAAAAAGGAGAAGTAAAAATATGAAGAAAAGGAAATGAAGGAGAAAAAAGAAGAAGAACAAATTAAGAAGAAGGAAGAAGACTAAATGAAAAAGAAAAAAAACTAAAAAAAGAAGAAGAATTAGGAAATATGATTGAAAAAAATAAGAGATAAGGAGAAAAAAGAAATAAAGGAGAAGAATGAATAATTAACGAATGAGAAGAAATAGAAGCATAAGAAATGAAAAAGAAGTGAGGAGATTAAACGAAAGAAAATATTGACGAAGAATTGAAATACATATAAGAGAAGAAGAATAAGAAATGACGAGAAAAGAATAAATTGACTGAAAAAGAACAAGGACAAATGAAAAAAGAAGAACAGTAAGAATAAATTATAAAGAACAACGAGGAATAGGAAATGAACTAAGAAAAATTAATGAATAACAATTGTAGAGGAAGGAGAAGAAGAGCGAAAAGAAGTTTAAGTATGAATAAAGCGGGAAAAGAAGAAGAATAAACGAAGAAGAAGTTATGAAGATGAAAGAAGAAGAAGAATAAGAAGACGAAGGAAAAAAACAACTGAGGAATGAGCGATTTTCAATAAATACTGAAAGAAAAGAGAAACGATTTTTTCGTCCGGGACTGCGAATTTAGGGGTACAAAGGAAATTCGACCCGGTATAGGAAAATTTGTGGACTTTAAGTCAAACTGTCAACCGAGGACGAAATCAATTTCATGTAAATTCTACATTGCAAGGCAAATAGCAGACAGAGCAAACGACTTCGATAGCACTTGATCAGAAGAGACGTGAAAATTGGTTAACGAACTTCGAGCATTCGGCCCGTTGATTGGCTACCGGGCAGACACAGATTGAAAGGACGTCCAAGAGGAAGGTTTCGCATTAATAGAACTACGCTTTGTCAAAAGGATAATTTTCTTGTCATCTGTTCCGATTACCGGAAAGGGATTTCGCCGAGAGCGTTGTCGGAGATGGAAACGCGCTGGAGACAGAAATGGATCGGACCTCCAAGCGGCCCTCACTAATTGAGGGCTGGGAACAATTGTCGTATCCCAAGCTGGGCACGGCACGGATTGACTCGAACGCAGGGTGGAACTAGGGATTCGAATCCACAAGCAGAGTGACAGAGTGACGATGTAATTGATAAATGACTTACAAATGGTCAGCAGCGTAGCATCGGATCGACGGGCGTACTAGAACTGACTTACGAGTCCAATAAAATGTGTATATATCCGCTCGGGGTCCGTCCGAGAGGCGGATCGGATCGCAAACAAAACTGACAAACAAGATTGGGCAACATCCAAGGAAAATTTCTCCGACTGCCGAGGCCAATGCTCGCTACTGTGAAAAACAATCAATTATCGGTTGACCTTTGGAATGAGATTCCTTATAACATATGACACGTCCCTCCCTTAAGACGAAAACATTTGAAACGAAAAAATGTTGAGGACGCGAGGTGCCTCCATCGTAAATCACCAAAATAAACCCACGGGCCCCAAGTGTGGCGAACCTTTATTGCGGGCTCCCATCGGTTATACAAAAAAAACTAGCTTTAAGACACAATATGAAACAGAAAAACAAATTATACGAAAACAGGTAGGTATAGCAATAGATATAAAATAATAAACCCGAGGAAGACCGATAAAACAATGTAGATAAGAACAATAATAGTATCATTTCAAAGTTTATGATTACAATTCCAAAGTCAGTAATACTAATAATAAAAAAATAATAATAAAAATAAGAACAATAGTAATGTGAACAATAATAAAGACAATAATAATGTGAATAATAATAATAATGACAATAATAATGTGAATAACAATAAAGACAATAATAATGTGAATAATAAGAATGCGATGGGGTGTACAGTCCCATTGAACAAACAAAAAAAAACACGAGATCTCGAAAAGAAGGAAAAAGAGAGAAAAGGAAGGAAAAAAAAATATATATATATTCATATGGAAACGTTTCAAAAAAAAAAAAAAATATATATATATAAGTGCACAATTTCTACATTATCTATCGTGAGCATGAGTGAGTGAACTACAAAAAAAATTGACCATCATCATGTAATCGAAACCGTGATCCCCATTGCCGTTTCGAATAATAAAAAAAGGTTATTTAAAAATCAGATTCCTTCTCTGTTCCGTTTCAACTTGCGGAGACAGGACATGTTTTATCAAGGTATGGTCCCTTGGTTGAGGAACCGGCTTTATAGAATTTGGCTCGATATATTCGCGCCCTACAACTTCGTGTGGAGGGTCAAGTGTTTGCTCTTGGGTTGGCGTTGAAGAGAGTTCGACCGTTTCGGTCTTTGCGTTAAAGTTGATAACAGTATTATTGTCGGGTTTCGTGTTCCTAGTACAATTTGATTTGACCTTCCAAAGTAGCAGTATGAATAGAACTGCTCCTATTATGATAATTGTATAAAGAAGTGAGCTGTTGTGTACTTCTAATTCACGTCGAAATTGAATTTCTTCTGCCCGTTTGTAGATTTCGTCCAACCTGGCACTAAAAATGTCTAGATGTTCCGTCCGTAACGATTTCAGTTGGATCGGGTCAGTAGTTTTCCAGGTTGAGAAGTTTAGCGATTTGAGTTTGTCTATCAGGTCCTTTTGAAGAGTAATGTTAAAGTCGGGTATGAATGTAGTTCTTAACTTAGTAGAGGTTGTTTGTTTTGGCGTTAATATGTAATTCGGGGCGTATCCCGTACACGGTGGATGGATAGAGATAATTCCAATCCCGGATAAAAGGAGCTCAAAGGATTGTGATTCGCAATGTAACGTCACCGTAATCGGCTGAGGTATACAATATACCCAACGATTGCTTGTTTCCAATGGTTGCCAGAGTGCGTCCTGGATATTTATCACTCTTGTGTCGCATGAGAGCGGTAGTTTGTCCGGAAGATAATACAGTGAAGCTGTGCAGAGAGTTGTCGAAGTTAATTCGAGCAACGGAGGGGCGTTTTTGCATACGGCGTCATAACCGTTGTCTGAAAAATAACATTTGGACATTTCGAGGTCCGACATCACCGTGAACCTCTGTCCAGTTTTGCTAATTAGGAAATACGGTTCCTCAGGCCGTATATATCCGTATGTCTTATTGTTGATGTGGAATGGTAATGGAGAAACGTGATAGTATTTGTAGGACAGTGGGGAGACTAGCGGAATGTGCAGCAGGAATATAAGGTTGCTATCCGAGAGATAGGCTGTGATGCGCATCATTCGTAAAAGGTTATGAGCTTGATCATGTACCAAAGATACTGGAAACTGTGTCTGATTTGGCAGATGGGTCGCCGCCTCTATTAAAGTATCCACCAGTGTATTCGGTGAAAGGATATGTGGGTGAAGGGCGCCCATCTTCGCAAACAAAATGGAGTCTGTAAGTAACTCTACATCTGTTCGGTACTTATTAATCAAGTACATTAAGCGTGAAGCGCATTCGTTGACAATCTGTTCAACGCCAAGCGTGGTGAGCTTGCGCTGTACCCCAACTGCTTCGCGTTGTAGTTGGTCAGTTTGTGATGCTAATAGTTCCTCGTTAATTTGTGCATTCGTTAGTGAATCGTTAAATTGTTTGATGCATTGACTCACTATTTGTGTTTGTCCTTTAATTAGCATGAGAGAATCGTCCAGATTGTCCGTGATCTGGCGTATTCTTGTTTCGTAGTATTGTCCGTCGTCCGCGTCAAGGGTTCCGAACAAAAATTTTTGTATGTTGCCTACGGCGTTTAGTAGTCCTCGTTTAGGCCTACGACCAACCAGGCTCTGGATTACCAACCGACTGCGTGTGATCTCCTCGAAATTTATTTTCAACATTTTTATATCATTTGTGCAAACGGTGAAATTGAAAAGAAAATTATTATAGCTCAAATTGGGATTGTTGCACACCGTTTGTAGCTGTTGAAACCCTTGGTTAATAACAGAATATTCTCTCTCCAACCCGTCCAAGGAAACAAATGTAATTAGCGTCCATTCGCTATGGTAAAATCTAAGACTGCCTACCCTTTCAAACTGCAAACCGGGGCGATCGTGAATGTTCTGGACCCCGAACAACTCGGAGTTATTTAGCGCGTTCGTTAGAGCGCAGAGAGCGACGATACAGAGTAGTGGCGTGACCATTCTCTGTAACATTTTTAATCATTCATAATATTTCTTGAGCCGATTTACATGTACCTTTTGGGTCCTTTGACCTGTTTTAATTATTATGTTTACTGCGTCCACCACGTGCTCTACCCGAAATGGTCCTAACCATGTAGGAGCTAACTTCTTGTTCATACCCCTCTTGTTTTGTTCACTGCGAAGGAGTACCAAATCTCCTACTTTAAACGAGACAGGATTCACTTTCCTATCATAGTACCGTTTGTAAATATCCTTGCTTTTTATTAAATTTTCCCTAGCTGCTTGCTGCGAGATTCGCAAGCGCTGCCTAAGCTCCATAATATAATCATCATAATTATATGAAAAGGGTATAGAATCAGAAGATGAGGACGGCAAGTGAGCTTTTCGTCCGAACACCAACTCAAATGGTACATGTTTGGTTCCGCTGTGCTCGCTAGTGTTGATAGCGAAACAAGCGAACGGTAGCAATTCACACCAATTGTCCTGATTCGTGCTAATAAAATGCTTTAAGTAATCCGAAAAGATTTGATGAGAACGCTCAATGCTACCATTACTTTGCGGGTGGAAAGCCGTTGTCTGCAATTTCTTAATCTTGAATATTTTGCATACATCCCTTATTATCGATCCGATGAGATTACTTCCCATATCAGAGAGCATATAACGGGGAGAGCCATAAATGAGGAATACCTCTTTGACCAGTGCTCTGGCAATAGTTTCTGATTCTTGGTTTTCTATGGGTACAGCGATATGATATTTGGTCAAGTCACATTGAATTGAAAGTATATATTTATTACCATTCAAGGTTAAGGGGAAAGGTCCCATGAGGTCGATATTCAATTTTTGAAAGGATTCGTAAGGTGTTAAACTAATCTGCATAGGTGCTTTAGTATTCTTCTGGGTATGAGTTTTATTAATTTGACATTGAGGGCATCGTTTTACGAAATTTTCCACCTGTTCCTTGAGGAGTGGCCAGGTGTAATGAGCTTTTATTTTTTTATATGTCCTGTTCATCCCTTCATGCCCATGTAGAAGTGAACCATGGAATTCCTTAATTATTTCCTCCTGTCTATCAGGATCTGAAATGGACACAACTCTATGATTAGCTAGATAGACCAAGATGTTTGTTCCCTTAAAGATAAAACGAATCATAGCTCGGAACTGTTGGTTTTCTTCGCTATCTGGGAGCTCTTGTATGAGGACTTTAGTGGTATTGGAGCTAGCTAATTCTTGTTGTAAGTTAACTAGTAAGGAGAATATTAGCTTCCCATCTACAGGTTCTGTTATCCGATCCTTGTACGTGACAAAATAAATAGAGATTTTATTTAGAGCAACCTTTTCAATTTTCTTCTTATTAGGTATGTTCTTAAAGTTTTCCAATGCGGATGGATAAGGAAATTGGTCTAAGTGTCTGAAATCCTGAGTGACGAAAAACACTGCAGTTTCTAAGGTTTGCGACCTCATGATTGATTTGACTTCCTTGTTTATTTCTAGCACGCGAGAGTTGACAATGACTGAGGTTTGTTGGCTCTTGCAAAACTGATCAAAACTGTTTATGCTATCAAGATTGCGGGACGAGTCAGCAAGTGGACAGTGACCCGTTGTTTGCATTACGAGGTGATTATCCCCGGTACTCGGTATGGTAGGTTTCCCAACGCTGGAGTCGCTTAGCCTTGAAAGGAAATCGGCCGGGTTATTAACTCCCTTTCGGTAAATAATTTCGTAATCGTATTTCGAAAGTTCGACCGACCAACGAAACAATCGACTGTTCTGGTCCTTATGATTGAATAACCACGTCAACGGACGATGATCCGTATAAATTTTTACGTGTCGACCGAATACATATGGGTAAAAATGATTTAAACCCCAAACAATAGCGTAACATTCCCTGTCTATTGTAGACCATTTACTCTCGGCTGCCGTAAGCGTTTTTGAAGCATATGCAATAGGTGAATCTTTTCCTACTGGCCCTTGGGAAAGAATAGATCCAATGGCAAATGAACTGGAATCTGTAGCGAGATTAAAGTCCTGTGAGAAGTCTGGGTACTTTAGTAAAGGTGGCTTTATCAAACATTCTTTAAGCTGTTCAAACGCAGCTTGTTCTTGGCTAGTCCACCTGAAGGTTACATCCTTTTTTGTAAGCCTTGTGAGTGGCAGTGCAATTTCGGCAAAATTTTTAACGAACTTTCTATAATATGAGGCAAAAGCAACGAAAGATTTAACTTCCTTTACATTTTTCGGCGGGCCTACCTGTCGCAGAACTTCTATCTTTGACTCGTCGGGTAGTACACCCTTATCCGATATATTGTGACCCAAATATGTCACTTCCTTCCTAAGATAGCTACATTTCAGCGGGGAAATTCTGAGTTGAAATTTTCTCATTGCCCCGAAAAGTGACCTAATGTCTTCGATGTGTCTTTTCAAGTCCGGCGAGTAGACAATGACATCATCCAGATATGCAAATGCCCTGATACCTTTTTTAGCGCTTAGTACCATGGACATGGCGCGGGCCATAGTGGCAGGCGCTCCCTTAAGCCCGAACGGCATTTTGAGAAACTCCCAGTGGGAATTCCCTGAACTGAACGCTGTTTTATTAACATCCCTTGGATCAACCCTAACTTGGTGAAAAGCCGATGCTAGGTCTATTGTTGTGAAATACCTGGAATTTCCTAATGAATCCAGTATATCTGATATGTTTGGAATAGGGAAAGATTGACCTACCGTGACTTGATTCAACTTGCGGTAGTCAATACAAATTCTTACGTCTACTTTTCCCGTCACTGGGTTAGGTTTCTTTGGGACTACTACGAGTGGAAAATTATAGCCAGAAAAGGATTGCCTTATGATTCCCTGTTCTTCCATTTCTGTAAGCTGCCTTTCCACCTCGTCCTTATAAACGTGGGGAATTCGGTATGGCCTAACATGAATTGGTTCTTCTGACTGGGTGACGATTCGGTGAGTTATGCCAGGAATAGTAGAGAGACTATCCCCTGGTAGAAAATAAAGGTCGTTAAAATCGTAAATAACGTGTAATATCGCCTCCTTTTCAGTAGGAGTCAATGAGTCCAATTGGCTAAGCTCTTCAATTTGCTTTAGCCTCGAACTATCCGAATTTTGAGTAAATAGGACATCCTTAGTTAGACATTGGAGATCTCTCACCGGTAGACAAGAGTGAAGCTCTAATGTAGGTATTTCTACAGTTTGCTCCTTTTCACTTGTGTTTAGTAAGAGGACTCGGCATTTTCCATTTACGGGCATCACTAAAGCATTTGGGCACATGACGTGTTCTGAGGGTTGAACCCGCTGTATGTAAAACACAGTGCCCCTTGTAGAATTAAAGATTACGGGCGAGGAACATTTGATTTCCTGCACAGACTCAGATCGTGGAGGGAGAATGAGTTTAGTTTTTTGATGTGGGTTGAACAAAGCGAATGAGATATTTCCTATGCTGAGGGATTCCGTATTGTAATCAATCACAGCCGTTAAGGTCGTAAGAAAATCATTTCCGATAAGACCTTCAGCCGGGATAGGAAAATCGGGCTCAACTACATGAAAAATGTAATCTAGTCCGAGTAACCCGTATGCATCTTCTAAGTGCAAATTGATAACTCCAGAAGTAAGTAGTTTCGTTCCCGAGATGCCTGTTAGCTGTACCTTCTGAGTTTTATCAATACTATGAATGTCTAGAAAACCTGCATCACCTTTGATCAAAGAACAATCCGCTCCACTGTCAACTATAAAGGTACATTCGCGACCGTTGATAGTGAATTTGATGGCTTTGATGGAGCTAGAATTGTTAATGTTTAGGACTTCTGGGGATATTTGTAATATCGATTCCCTGGGGGGTTTTCCGAGGCTCTGATATGAAAAAAATTATTACGCGGAGTTGATTCAACCCGCTGTCTGTTACGACATGTTGATAGATCATGACCATTAATTTTACAGTGTGGACAATATCTATTTTCAGCAAACCTGCTCCTACCTTCATTGGAGCTAGGTCTCTGATTTGCGTCATTCCGAACTCCACGGGGCATAAAGTCACGCGATCCCGAGGGTTGACTAAAACGGTTAAATCCTCCATCATTAACTGGTCTGGGACCGTTGCTGAAATTTGGCCTTGGTCCGCTGTTGAAGTTGCTAAAAATCCCATTGTTGTAGCTTTTATTTTGACCATTATTAAAGTTTCCATTACTCCTAAGCTGGAAATTTGGGTTCCCGATATACCTACCTCCGTTATTGGGGTAGTTTGGTTTTCGGAAGGGTACTTGATGATTTGTTCCAAAATTCCCTCTAGTTTGGACGTTAGGTAACCCGTTGAGGTGTGGAGACCTAAATAATTCCCGCCTAGAGTTATTTTCTCTGTCTTCAGTGATAGCTAATCCTATAGCTTCTTCTAAAGTATCTGGGTTTCTAGCTTTAAGGAGTATCGAGAGCGAATCCCTTAATCCACTTATAAAGATATTTTTTGCTTGGATACGAATTTGTTCTTCGTGCGTGCGGTGGAATCGAGCTTCCACGGTTGCGGTTACGCAATCGATGAGTTTGTATAAGTGGCCTTCTAATCGCTCCGAAAATTGTACAACACTTTCGCTATGTCCTTGTCGACAAGCGTAAAATAAGGTTTCCAAACGCTGACGGGACTGTTTGTCTCCAAACAGTTCGGTCAGATGTCTTTTGAGTTCACTATAATCAGTGAATTCCCTGAATTTGGTAGCCTGATAAGCTTTATCGGTTAGCTTTAGTTTAATTAGCTCGAATAGGATCGGTTTTTCTGCTTGATCTACTAATCTCATTGCCGCGTCGCACGTAGAAAGAAATTCGTCCAGTTTTCCTTTAGTTCCATCAAAAGAACGGAGCTGTTTTTCTAACGTTTTAGCATTTAATGTAGCCATAGCTCTTCTGGCAAGGGGCTGGGGTACGGGAGCTGTAACGGAACCTAGTGGTACTGAACTAGGCGAAGAGCTAAGAGCTGTAAGTGCTAATGGGGGATTTGACGTAGTAACAGTGGTGGTAGCTGTAGTGGAGGCAGTAACAGTAATAGGCGTATTATTCATTGAGCGAGTAACTGGCATTAGATGCTCATTAGGCTAACCACATAGAAGAAAATTCCCCAAAAAAAAAATTCTAATACCTTAAATTCATTTAGACAGGAAATACCTAGTGTGTCACTTGAGGACTAAGTGCACAATGTGAATCAAATGGCGATTATATGATGGTAACAAAATATATCAATATGTAATAATAATAAGAATCAGACTCACGATAGTAATTTACTAGCGACTCCCGCAGGTGGCTTCGTCCTAGGGCGCGTACGGGTAGCTGTAGTCGACTCCCGCAGGTGGCTTCGTCCTCTAGGGCGCGTACGGTGCGCGAAACTTCGGTAATCGCAGGTGGCTTCGTCCTAAGGGGCGCTTACGGGTAGCTGTAGTTGACTCCCGCAGGTGGCTTCGTCCTCCTTATACGCGTACGATTCCGGTATGATTGCAATCAGGGATCTTCTTTGACCCTATTTAACGTTGAGCTCAGGGTGGTACCAATTCCCAAAGTTTTCTAACGGGAGGTCCTCGAACGAACGTCGTTCTCCCGGAGCCCAGTACGGCGTCTATCCGAGACCGCTATCTCTACGCTGCGTTACTCTGCCCTCGCTGTGATCTTCCTCTTCGGGACTTCGTCAATTTTTTCTACGATGCGTGACGTAGCCCGACTGGCCAGGTCAGTTATATCACGACGTAATGCGAGATGTAGTCGCTGGTGTGTAAGGTCAGGGTCGGAAGGCTGACTCGGAATATTCCGCTGACTTCCGATAAACCGACGGCTCGCTCGGCGGTCCTGTTGATTCAGCACGTTCCGCAGGGGTCGAATGATGATATCGCGAGAGAGAAAAAAGAAAAAAATCGTTTTCTTTTCCCAATGGTGTGGCGTCGAATAATTGAGATAATGTTCCCAGCGAGATCAACGAATAATATTCGAAGAAGAGAGAAAAAAAATTTTGTAAGATGCGATAGATTTGAAGAGCTTGATGAATTGAGCGAAGTTTTTTTTTTTCCCTTTTTTAATTGAGGAAGATCCCACTTCTGACACCAAAATTCCTATGTCGTATCCCAAGCTGGGCACGGCACGGATTGACTCGAACGCAGGGCGGAACTAGGGATTCGAATCCACAAGCAGAGTGACAGAGTGACGATGTAATTGATAAATGACTTACAAATGGTCAGCAGCGTAGCATCGGATCGACGGGCGTACTAGAACTGACTTACGAGTCCAATAAAATGTGTATATATCCGCTCGGGGTCCGTCCGAGAGGCGGATCGGATCGCAAACAAAACTGACAAACAAGATTGGGCAACATCCAAGGAAAATTTCTCCGACTGCCGAGGCCAATGCTCGCTACTGTGAAAAACAATCAATTATCGGTTGACCTTTGGAATGAGATTCCTTATAACATATGACATTTTTATGATGATATAAAATATTAAATTTAGCGATAAAGCTCGAATTATATTTTAATTTCTCTTTCCTGTTTAATAATGAAATGACGAAAAACCCGGTGTAAAAGGAATTCGGGAAGTAAAAAGTTTGAGTTAAATTCATCTGCGCGATGTTGCAAAATATATTTACTCTAGAAGAAAATATTTCTTTGGAAATTAACCGATGGGTTTTTTAGATTTATTAATTTTTTTAATCAATTTTGTTCTACTTTTTTTTCTTGTTCCAGTTGTGCTGGACACTAATTCATGGTACCATTCGACAAGGATCGTCTCAAACGGAATCAGCATCACAATCGGAGCCGAGTACGACTAACCAATAGTCACACATGAAGAGGGTCGTCAGTTAATTCGAAGCCGATGTTTTTAAAATGGATCGAGAGAGAAAAAACCAGGCTAAACTTTCGATTTACTCTTCGAAAAACCGACCTAAACATTTTACTTCTCTATATGTTTCCCTATTGATCAAGCCGTGTACAAAATCTCCAAAATTCCTAGATCAACCTGCGCACGTTGCAATGTTTCCTCGTTTTAGCCTGATAGCTTTAGCGTAACGCTTCATTAATTAGTCGAAGAGCATCGTATTTTGAGTGTTCAAAAATGTCTGATCACGTCTTCTGGAATATTTATATTTTAATAATCTGTGTATGTAAATTTGTGGAAGAAAAAAATTGGAAAACTACGCGCCCCGTAGTTGCTTTGATTTCTTTTGTAATTTTATGAGACTTGTTAAAATAATGTATTTGATTTAGAACCGTCTTGTTCATTTCGCCTTTTTTCTCCGAATTTGTTACGTTAATTTTTTGCGCCTTCTCATACGCAATGATCCAGGCCGTGAGCTCAACTGCAGAACAGTTGACCACTTATATTAGATATTGCCATTTCAGACTGAAGAGCATGTTTACCTAAAGGCTCTTTTTCAGGGCCGCTACTAATCAACACGCTACTAAGGCTGAGGATGCGGAAATAATAAGAGAAGGTATTCGAATTGATCACCCATTGAAAATAAACTTCAAACCTGACGATCCAGGTTATACGAACAAAAATTCCAAGACAAAAATCAAAAGATGAAAGAGGACCTTTGAGATAGAATTTTCACGCCAGTTCGCTAGAGTGGGACACAAAATAATACTGAAAAGACCTGTAAGAGAGCAACACAGGCTCGAATCCTATTGGCCGCCTAGCTCAGAACGACTACTCGTACCTCACATAGAGAAGGGGGTTTAAATACGGGCCTCATATGCAGACGCTGTCATTCTCTTTTGCGCTGGTCAACGATTAACTCGAAACTAGCTGACTTCTGCCTACCACCAGAAGCATACCAAATTATGGCTATTAGACTTCTTATGATCAATAGGCGACGTCTCGTCAACAGCACTAGAGCCTCAACTGGCTTTTTGCATCATAGAGAAGATACCCTGAGTCATGTGCTGGGACTACGTTCATCTCAGTCAAACCCTCAGCGCTCCAGACCGGCGAAGGACCGACCAAAGGAACGTCCACGTGGTTGAATACATACTGCTAGTGAGAACAGACTTTTTCTATTTTTGCCCCAATCAGGGCAGTGATAGAAGGGAGCAAAAGGGGGCACTGAAATCTTGCTTCCTGTAGGGGAAAACGGCCACGAGAAGTCTTGGAATGCTCGCTACATAATGGGGATGCTGGTTTGGGGAGAAAACAAGTTTACGAGTGGTTTTCCCGTTTCAAAAATGGAGAAATTACGATTGTAGGCCCTCAACGACAAGAATGGACGGCAACGTCGAGAAAATCTATACCTTCGTCCTTGTAAATCGTTGCCGAACGATTGACCAACTCAGTGAGATCAGTTGAAGGTCCTGGAGCTCTTTGTAAATAATTTTGAGCGATGATTTCACATGTGAAGGGTTGCTGCCAAATTCGTCCCACGCCTGCTCACCAACGAGCAGAGAGTATCAACTATAAACTTGCTTGGAATTAAAAATCAGCTGGAAGAGGGTACCGATCTTTTCGACAGAGTGATCACTGGTTATCAATCACGGTAACTGTAAAGGCACGTGAGAGGGAAGCGTTTTGCCACTCTGGAGGAGGTGAAAAGAAAATCATAGGAAGGCCTGAACGCGATTCCGATAAGTGAATTCAAAATTTGTTCTCAAAGGTGGAAAAAAAATAGATAAGTTTGTTGTTGTCAATGGTAATTTCTTTGAAGTTGACCAAAATTTGGTGTAAAAATATTGAAATCTAACGTTTTACAAGAACATACCGGTTATTTTGAGGTCCCCACGAATATGTCCCCCATTTCAAGGTACTGATACTATCACCAACCTCTTAAATAATCTTGAGAATTTTTTTTTTATTTTTTATTTTGAGGTGAAGGACAAGTGACTTGTTCTTTGAATACTACTTCGCTGGAAGAGCACTTTCGCCCTCAAGCGTGGAATATTAGTAAAATTACCATAAAATTTCTGGGGAGTGATGAGTCTCTAATGGAAGTCAAATGAGTACAAGGAGGTTAGGGAAAATCGATCTGTTTCTGAAAATGAATCCGCATAGAGCTTTGCTAAGATGAGTGATCCACTCGGTTTTAATGAATCGGCGCAAGGTGGCGTCGCAAAAGCTAACTGGTAAAGATTTACATTTCGCAAGCTTAGACTCTCGTCTAAGTGGCATCCATATTCATCGGAGATGCCGAGGCCAACTCCGAGAAAGGATCGGCCAAAATATTCCCGGGTTAAAGATTCATATCTGAAATAAATGTCTCGGTGTCTTCCAGTGACTGTGGATTATTCAATGCAAAGTTTCCCCGCTGTATTGTCAGTTGGAGAAAAGTTGCTCGTTCCAAATATAATATTTACGACGAGGCGTCGACAAATTTCCGCGAAGTGGCGAAACTTTCTGGGAACAATTGAATATTCCGGCGTGATTATTGCATCGCGAGAGCGACGAGGAGCGAATCTCTGAGACGTGGAAGGTAACGATTTTTAAATGAAACGACGAGTGATAAAGAGTTATTGCGACGAGCTCTCCTTGGAATCCAGCGCAACTCTTTCGGCGACATAGATCTCTTCCGAGGTGTAATTTTTGATTCAGGATTAATAGTTGGTTATTCTGGGCTAAAAAAAGGTAAAATTGAAGGAGAACTTCTATTTCTAATTTTTCTATTATGCTGTTAAGATCAGTACTGGTAGTGTATTTCTAAGTTTGCGTTTCTCGCCATCCTTAATAAGTGAAAAAAATGCATTTTCAGAAACTTGATCTGATGACTTCCCTCGCCTGGTTTGCTGGTTATTACCCAAGGGCATACGAAAAGGGGAAGTTATTATAGAAGACGAAGCACAGCTGTCTCTTTGGTCGTAGAGGTCGAGCAGCATTTTGGGCGTCGTAGATGGAGGATCTATAGCACAAGATGAACTGGCATAGGAATGATTCAGCGAGGGCGATTGTTGCGGGCTGCGTGAGCGACATCTTCAATCACTTTGGAAGGGAGGTCGATGTGATTTTCGACGGATATCTTGAGGATGGAGCTGGGAGGAACACAAAACAGCGTTATGGTTTGCTCCAGTGTAATGAGGCGGAGTTTGAGGAGTAAACCATAATAAAATGGCCCAAAAGTGCGGGCCAGTTTAAAACGTCGTGTCATCATTGCTTTCATGTTCTCTTTAACAGACTGGAAGATAATTAAATGAATAAATACCATTATACCAATGCATAAATAGATAGACTGGAAGATAATTAAATGAATAAATACCATTATACCAATTATAAATGAATAAATACCATAATAGGGGCCATAGGTACCCTTGGTCCTATAATGCCCTGAAGAAGCCCGAACGGGCGAAAGTACTCGGCTGGATAATAAAAAAGAATGGAGAAGCGGTCGCCTCGTTTTTCTCCCCCTCAACCTACAAAAATAAATGAATAAACTTCCTCGTGATTTGAGGCTATGGACTTTGAAAATAATCTTACTCTCCGCAAATATTTATCGCTCTTTCCTTGAAAAACATCAATATACTGATACTGCAAAACTACAAAATATATTTTAAAGATTTTAGTACTTGGTCGAAACTAGCCTTTTGTCCTGCGGCGTTTTCTTTCAGCTAGGACCTCGGAGGAGCTCGCAGGTAAAATTCAAATCAGCACATGACTCGCATTGGGAAGCGAATGCACGGAAGGTGTTTCCCGTTGTCTACCGCATAGAAGGTAATCTCCCTAGGCTCTGAAGCTCCCCAGAGTGGCCTGCAAGGGTTCACCTCGTGAAATGTATTATTCCACTATTTTCTACCGACCGAGGGTCCCTCATTTCCTTATAACCCGACCCTACGACGAATTCTGCGCCAGACCCTTCATAAATGATGGAAATTCCGGCGAACATACGGAAGTTTCCACGCGAGCTATTTGAGCGCATGATTTGAGACCGACAGTTTAGCCGCAGATTGCGCCCCGATGGCTTTCGAAGAAATCTCTTTCCCTGAAGCAAAGATGGAAGAATACTGATGCTTCGAGGAGACTGCAGCTAGCGCTGGAGTAATATTACTTTAGGTTTTGGGGACATCTGTCGTATGGAATTGGTGTCTACAGTATGAAATAGCATACGTTGACGGACGTTCTTTCCCTTTGAAAATCGCTTGACGAGATCATTTCATGCAAACCATATTAGTTAGTGGACGTTAGCACACCCTGATAATCGCCAAATGATTCGGGAAAGTGTTTGCAAAAGACTGCTTCCGTGCTTGATTTGTGACCACATGATTAATTTCATGGTAGAGAACTATTGGTCGGTTTACAAAAATATGCACGTTACAGACCAATAGCGGCTTCAATAATAAAATCGGCGTGCAATTTAGAATTTTTCAAGCATTGATAATTAATACGCATATCTCGCAGACTGGAGCATCGCGGTTTTGATGGTGGCAGTACTGATGCAAAATAACTTCGGCTGATGAACCAAATATAACATGTTTGCTTGACGATAAAGGAGATAAAGAAGGTGGTGGTAGATAGATTACAAATGGTACGTGGAAGAGCGAAGCGGTCGAAAATTTTGGGCGTGCCAAATACTTGAAGACAAGCGATGACCTTAATTGATTTGGTTCCCAGAATCTGCACTGTTTTCCTTCCTGGGACAAACAGCCATCAACCTTTTTTTCAGCCAAGCGGTAGGTTCAAATGGCCAATCTTCATCCTTATCCTCCAACAAACTGTTATCCTTCTTTGTCATACAATGGGCAGATGTTTTCGAATTCGTCATAGTCTTTTGAATGCTCAAATGCACCATATGGCTTTGCAATCCCGTTTAATCTCGATGGGTCCATTCTACTGTTGGGTTCCATGGGGATTTCATCGGGAGGACTAAATTCATACAGCCCAATCGACAGCAAGGATGTTTTTGGTGCGAGTGTTTTCTGGATTAGCTGCACGTAATTTTGTCTCTTTCTACTCTGAAGACCAGTTCGGCTGTGTGATGGCCTTTGTGTAAGGTAGCATCCTCCTCACTTGTCCCCTCAAAGTGGCAGAGAAGAAATTTTATTTCAACCCGCAGGTGTGGTTCTTCAATTACAAGCCACTCGCACATCATTTGCGATCGATGAGAGGGAAGCCGCTGTCGAAGTGAGGCATATTCTTGCTAAGCACTTACCCACCCCTTGAATTCGAGAGGTTTTTTTCTGCGGAGTCTAGCTCGGCCAGACTGTTGTACATCACTGCTACGTGACTCAAGGGCCCGGAGGGTGAGCTTTTTCTGTCTCCTTGCAGTAAACCGAACACGAACGACCAGTAAGTAAGATGTGAAGAGGAAAAGCTGATTTAATGCTTGCGATGGGGGAGAGTTTCGTTGAAAAAGAACTTCGTTTTAAAGTCTCTCTCGAGTATTGATAGAAGATTCAGATGCTTACCCGTAGGGAAGAAAAAAGAAACTCCCGATAAATTACGGCAGAACCGAGTCAAACTAAGTGAAAGAAATGTCTGCAAGGGAGAAATTACGGTGTAAACAGGATGCGGGAGTTGGAAAACATCAATAATACAAATTGGTCTTGAGGGATTTCTGAAAACGAGTGTGGCGAACTTCAATTCGAGACTAAAAGAGTTAGGTCCACCCAGACAGACCCAAGAACCGCCGCAGTTTCTCGGCGGAAAACGATGCGAGCGCACGTGGGAAGGAAACCGCTTGGAAATTTATCTGATACCGCTCAACCCCTCGGTTGGCTGGAGCAAACCTCAGGAAACAACCGAGGGAAGTGAGAGGCTGTCTACGATGCTTAATCCATACAAAGTGGCTTATTGTCTTTCCTAGTATTCCGAACCTTCTTCCATCCCTTGGTGTGAAGAAGTGGAAACAGAGCTTCGCACGTTTGCAGTCAGTAATAACGGAAACGAGGTTGGTCGAGAAGAAAAGCGGTTTCGCGTTAAAAGCAGTATATCTGCGTTTTTATCAATTCAGAACGTCTTCCAATTTTGGCGCCAAGAGGAGACTCCTAATTAGTCTGGTTTTTCACTCTCTGATCTGCTCAGTTAGGGACCGAACCTTATTTTATTCTCGTAGAGAAGCCACACTCTTCGGTCTTTTCAATGGCTAGAAATCATCCTCGGAAGTTTAAGTAGAGAGTGAGATGAGGTGTCAAAGGTGCCTCAGATAGAAGAGTCAGTCGTGTTGTAGATTAAGTGAAAGTGTGGTGAATCGTTTTTGGAAATAATTGGTCACCACATGTCATGGGCACCATTTGTTTGTTTACCAGTTGACAACAGCCGTGGTAGTAAAATCTGTTTAGTCACCATCTCCTATATTCTCCATTACTTTTGCGAGCACTTTCTCCCCAGCAAGCATCTTCTGGGATTGTTCAAGATCATGAAGCACTGAAGAAGAAATGTCCTAGATACCCAATTATGTTTCTACCATCATTTTTAGCAACATTCGCAGATCAAAGCCGATTCGAAAATACTAAGATCATTTCGTTAATCGACTCCCCCCGTTACGCCTCACTCCTGCACGTATGAGAAAATCGACACGTTTTTCCTTTTTCGCGTCAGAGCCAAAAAAAATCCCAAATCAATTATTCCCTTATCGTAAAAGTTCCGCAGGTGACCGAGTTGGGTTTGCGGAAATTAAAACCACCCCATCGTAATCCTATCGTTGCGCTTCGAAAAAGTCATTACAAAGTTGCCGTAGTTCTCTTCCGCACCTGCACACGCGAAGAGGCCGTTGAAAAATCGGGTTAGATCGAACGGAGAAGGGTCGGAGGCAATTTTCCGTGTCACGAGAAAAGTATAACGGGAAAAGGCTCGGAAGATTGTCTGGATGGGGCCTTGGTAGCAAATAACCGCAGTGACGTAGAAAGCGCAGGCATCAGTTTACTGTCGATAGCTGGTTATATTAGGACGACCACGTGCGCTCGTATGAGTGAGAAATTTACAGGTAGAACGAACGTTAGGGCGAGAGGCTACATCAAATTTCCTGAACCGACGACAGCGACGACTTGGGAAGGGGCTAAAGTGCAATAAAGGATGAATGGTTTGTTGCCAAGGTGTGAAGAAGTATCGCGTTGTCGGAGAGGGCGACGAAAAGGCTTATCGCGGAAAGCCAGGCGTATTAAAGTTCCCTTGACATCAATTTCGATACCGACCGCTACCCCATTACCTTTAACACTGCGTCGAGACCACATATATATAAATATGACGCAATGCGATATTGTCCGATGGTCAAGGCTTTTGAACCTTTGTTATACCAGGAACACCTCAATATGACGGCCGTTCGGATCGATTTAGGCCGATTATGATAAACAGCTTTTCGATGGATGTTTCGAAAAGAAACAGAACATTGCAAGTTGTAGTAAAACGATATATTTTCCAAATAGCTGTACAGAAATATGGCGGTTTAGGATACGTTTTCAAGTAAATTGACATCGAACCGATCTCAGTGTCTCTTAGAGGAATGTAAATTTTTTATAGCAGGCTACAACCACAGAGTGTCGCCAGAGTCCAATGAAGTGCCCCAATAAATCTCGGTAGGTTGCACTCAATAAGCGAAAACACCCTATGGCCAAAAATTGACTCATTCCCAAACGAAAATCTCAAATCCGTCGCTCTATTGTTACACATTAATCATAGTTTCTCCAAACACGAACGGCTTGGTAAATTAGACGAGAGCACCAAGGATGGCATGTCTGACGCCTCTACCGTGAGGTGTGGAATGTAATTTGTGGCCCTGAAAGCTTCAGGATGATGAAGCAACAGACGGGTTTGGTGACAGAGTTAAGTCTCTGACTCTGGACTGACTGACAGGAATCAGGGGCCCGTCTTAATGGAAGCTGCATTAACGGCCTACAGCTACAGTTAGACTGAAATGATCGCTCTGTTTGCGAACAATCACCTGAGTGAGTTTGTTCCCCTCTGGTTGGTCCAACGAGTAAAACGCTCTTTCTAAATGTAAGTGTAGGACCTCTTAAACGTTCCTACTCAGGCCGGCTGCTTAGATTGTTCGTATGGGATTTACGCAGTCTCAGCGAGTGAAGAAGGTGCTTCACAACAAAGCAAAAGGCCGCTGGATCCTGTAGGCAGTGGCGCAGTTAACGGGATGTCGTTTGCAGGAAGTCCAATAGCCGGTATTTCGGAATTCTCTGATCTTCAATGGTGAGAAGAAGGTAAATAATTTCGAGATGTTTATCGAACAGTGTAAGAAAGAGTTATGAAGAATCCACTTGTAAAGGAAGTGTACCCCCTTCCCATATTGGGAGATACGAGGGACGTTGTGAGCTAAGCGGGCAAATAGGATTCTATCCACAAGCTCGTCCAGGGCTTTCGGCATTTGTCGCTCGCTATCTTGTGGAACCTACTTTTGACGGACGGTCTGTTTGAATGCCTTTTCTCATTGTTTGGCTGTATCCTCAACTTTAATTGCATTTCGATAAAATAGTAGCCCTGGAGATTAGGCCGTTGAAAAGAAATAAAGTGTGAGAATTTCCATAGGTTGTAAATTGAGCACGTCGAAAACTCATTAATTGACCATGAATAGTCTTGGAGTGAGAGCGTATAGCGTGATTCACTATTTCCCCACTTTTTCGAGTATGCACTGTGTTTCCCGTTTGGAAATAGTCGTCCTCGATAGTCCCAAGACGGAATAAAACCCTGCTTCTATTGCTGGTCTGAAAATCCTGGATGAAATAATTGCTGTCTGAAACTATTGAAGTTCGGAGCATGGCTTCAAACTCAACTGTCTGAGGCAACTGTCTCCAATAGCCACAAAACCTGGCTGAAGCGTCTCTCTGAGATATAGCAGTCTGAATCATTTTTTTTCCATCTTCTCAAAATGTATAATCTGCGACAACCGTGTTTCTCTTCTAATAGCACCTTCCTACTGTGTCTTCTTCAACTTCCCTCTCTAGCGACAGTAATCAGCTCTGAGCATTATAAAGCTGTACCTTCAGAGCTCGATCTCATGCTAAGGTGCCACTTCCAGAATCCTATAAAAACCAAGGCACTTTCCAGAAAAGAATGATTTTCCAAATAAATCTCTATGAAATTCTTCAATGAATATCATTTATATCGTTGACAGGTCAAATAACCCGTCCAAAGCTGGCAAACTCAAATCGCAAAAAGACCTTAGAATGCGTTCATTTTCAGATGCTGAAAAGCGCTTCAATACGCGGGTCATCGCATCACAATGTGCTCAAATTGAACTGTCATTACTGAAAGAACGACAGCCAATTTCGCCATCGAGGCAATCACTTTGAAGGTGCTCTGCGAATGTAATTACTTTCATATTCGAATCGCGAGGTCGATACGATATCCAAAAAGGGGCTGGAAAAGGTAATTGAAATTGCGGCATTTTCAATCGCCAACTCAACAGGGATCGAGAAATAATACTCTCGAAGATCAATGGGAAGTTAATCAACAGCCAGTTAAATTGAAACTGAATTTAGACAATAACGTTGTCACTGGGAATTCGGAAATGCTCCTGAAAATTCATTGTACCTAACATCTATCGAGGTTTTTAGTGGATGCTTTTGTTGATATTACTCTATATTTCATTCAGAAATTCCTTTTTATTGGTGGCTACTTTCTGAGCCTACCGAGGTCTCAGTTTGCTATTGCTCTTTATCTTCATCAGTCATGATGTCGTCATGTACATCTTGGCTTCATAGGAATGTAAACAGCCTGTTGTCAACAAAAGAAGAAGAAAATGCAGCCTGAGATGTGGTCAGTGGGGTGAAGGGAGGGGGTGAAAGTTGAAACCAAAAACTTTGATTATGAATATTGTTCAAACCCCAGAGTAGGTCTAACAATCAAGAACTCTGCTTTGAGGTTAATCCAACTTGGTTGAAGCCGCTCCACTCAAAATTTGTCCTGGATATCTTCAAAGGCAGCTACCGTGCTATGTTGGCTGGAGGAAAAAATACTTGCCATAAGAAAGAAATCCCCCTAAAATTCCCCTAGATATTTCTTTCCCCTAAATCGTCCCTATTCAGAAAAAAATCCCCTAGATCTAGGAGGAAATCTCCTGACTTGGCAACAATGGTATGATATTTGTTGTTTCAATTTTGTTCGACGGACCCTGCAGGCCATGCAGTCTCCCAACAAAAAATATCCCAACAGATAAGGCCAAGCATGGCCCCAATACACCATGGCCAAGATTAGATTTACGTTCTGACCTTTGAAAGCAGATCTTCCTTGGAAAATCCTGCAAATTTAGTATCTGCCTTATAATCATCGTCTAAACATTGACTGAGATCGATATCCAGGCGAAAATAAAAAATATGAGCTCCCCGAACACACTGAAGTTTGAGGTTATTCTGGAAAATTTTGTGCTTTGCTCGATGTGATGCTCCAATCAAAACTCCATTTCCTTACGAACGGGAGATAGACCGGCTCTTGTACATGCAACTACGAAACTTCGATGCGTCTTTACAACTTTCAGTCTTGAAGTTATCCCTGGCGAAACTCGCATCGTATTTTCTTTCCACTTTCCTCTTCGAAAGTTCTCTTGACTGAGAACATTTCTTCCATAGTACAACATCGACAAGAGCAAAACTGCTGCCATTTAGTGACCGCACGCAGTACGTCCAGCTGTACAGTTTTTGTTTTTGCCCATTTACTATAACCGCCAGCGCCTCCTCAATTTCCTAAAATAGCAACTACATGCTGGTAGTTTCTTGCATACACATCATTCATTTCCAGGAATAATAACGCAGCAAGAGCAATCAGATAAACTCTTTTCGCAATTCAGTGAAAGATTTTTCAATATACATTACCTTCAGTGCAATCCAACATCGTGATGTGTTTGGATGAGGTTGAGGGAGAAATTCGACGTACCATTCAGACATGGCAAGTCACTAGAACCTAGAAAATCAACCTTCTTAGAGGAACTCATCGTCAAGTGAGTGGACGTCTCCCTAAAAAATTACTTATAAAAATTATTTTTGAAAGAAAATATATCTCTTCCCTCGATTTTCAAAGGGAAAAAACGTGCCTGTATGGCCAGCTGGGGATTTTTTCGATTTCATATGAGAAAATTCACTAATAAGCGAGAATTTTTCATTATTCCGACCTGTAGTACGGATTGCCTTCGAGTTTCAGTTCCAAGCTTTGTCTCCAGAGAGCTGCCAGTCTCAAGAAATTATATTTACATTAGTCGCCACGAAATGACAAAAATACAATGAATTCAAGCAACATTACAAAAGGATGGTTGCATTCAACCATTGGCGTGGAAGAACTCAATTTTCCCCACAATTTCAGGCACAATTTTAGTTATAATTATTATTTTTAGCTATAGATCAATTCCTGAATTTCTTGAAATCTAAAGACTAAAAACAAAACCCATATATTACCTACTTCTTTAATTATGCATTTATCTCAGCAAACTATAAAGGCCACACTTCAAAAATGTCACGTTCAATACTTGAATAAAATATAATTGAAGAAATAGGTGACTTGATAGAGAGGAAATAGCAACAATGGTGAGCTTTAAACTTTCAAAGACAACTAAGGTCTAATTTCTCTTCCTCTCAACTATTCATTGTTCCCTTGTTTCAAGTAATTTCCTCCCTGGTTAAGCATGAAAATTGAAACACCGGCTCCTTCACTTTCCTTCAATTAGGTACCTATTAATCATCAGCTTGCGCGTTGCGCTGAATTTTAATAACTTAATCTACCCAAGACCATCGCTCAACCCTTCGCATTACAGTCGATCTTGTAATCATCAACTGATGACAGCATAATCGCCCCCAAGTTCCCTCGATAAGGGAAGTTCAATTACCAACAACGTTTTAATGTAGGTGCGAATTAAAAAAATATATATATAAATATAATAAAACCGATTTCAAAATTATTGACAAATAAAAAACTGTGAGAAGGAAAAAAACAAAAATGAGAATTAGCAAAAATATAATTATCGTGAATTTTCATGATACTTGAACAGAACAAGCCAGCATTTCAGTGAGCCAATTTTTAACAAGATCAATTTGACGATTTTTTGCTAATTTATTGTAAATGTAAATTTATTTTCAGCAATCCAGCATTCGTTCTGCCAGACTTCTGCACACTTCAAAAAATGACCATTCAGGAGGCGACTGAGAGATGAAAAGGAATGCCGTTAAATCGTCTGGGAAACGGTTAGGTATAATTATTATTTTTATACAGTTAGGGCTGGTAGTTCAATTTATCAGGAAGTTAGAAAGGTGAAATAGTCCTTAAAATGTATAGTTGGTAATTGAGTTGCTGTAAAGTCGGGGCATTTTTGTTCACTCGCGATGAGATTGTGGTTTCCTATTTCACAAAGTTAGAAGACAAAGAGATTCTCACTAATTTTAAATGAGTTATATTGTTATTTCGATTTCGGCGTTTAACCCATCATCAGCAGTATTGTAATAATATTTATTAATATTTCCCTAAGGTTTCTTCTTTGAGTTTTTATCACTTACTGCTAACCTTTCAATTATTACCTAAACTCTTCCTTTTGAAATCGGTTGAAAAAATATAAATCCTTTAGGTATATGAGATTTTGCAAATTAAAAAACTATTTAATTTTTGCACGCCAATTGATCTGAAGATTATTACCTTTATTTATAGTTTTGAATTAAAAAAAAAAAATTATTCCCTCAATGTCCATTATTTGTCGATTGCTAAACGATAATTCTCATTGGTAATCTATCTCCTGGGAGTTAAATTTTTGATATATATATAACAAGTTTAGAGTGAGAAATAAAAACGAAAATAAATCAAGGGAAAATTGCCAAATTCTATGGAAAATTTATAAATTCAAAATATCAGTCTGTGACATTGTGCGGTTATATTTAAATCAATCTAGCGAGAAATGCACATGCACTTCCACGCGCACGATAAGAACGACCAAGGTGAGTCATTTTCGTCCTACAGGTTTTACAAGACTAGGTCAACCGATCCTAATTTGCAACTAAAAGTTTCCTACAAAGAGGTCATAATCCTCTGCATACTGGACAGTGTAGAATATTAAGTCGAAGTTCTGCGCAGATAAGAATAAGAATGAATAATTTTACGTATCACTTTCATGAGAAGTATTGAGATCGTCTGAAAAGTCGAATTTTTTTATTGTAGTTCCCAGGCTAGGACGCTGGAAAAAAGATTTCGGAACCTGACCTGTAGATTTCATGGGCGGCGCTGTTGAAAGCGTATTTTTGCCGAAAGCAATAACGTACTTCAATTATTTAACCCGCAATAAACCAGGTGAAACTAAGCGCGCAACTATGAGTTGGAATTTTACCGTTTGTCAACCGCAATAGAACGAGCGAACCAGAAATAGTTCGCGTTGGTCAGGGCTCGCTCGGTGGAAAGTTTCACTTTACAGTTGCCAACTATTTCAGCGGTTGAATCGCACTGTGAAACGCTCATCGCCGACCGTTTGTACACAATTCGTAAAGCCCTCGAGTTTTCCTATGAAAGTTATCCATGGCTTGTCTTCTGTTAAACTCGTTCGGGTGTTCAACTCGCGTCTCGAATCCCACCAACTGGAGAGTCCCCTGTTACAAATGCGTCGTAATTAGTTGCACTAGTTTCGCTTAGTGAGCTAAACGTAGGAAACCCGACGTTTCCTTCCACCTTTGGAAAACGAGTCATACGTGAGACATTGTCTTGTAGGATTTTATAGAATAGCTGAGGAGAAAAGTTCCCTACGACCTTTCGTTGATTCAAAACTAACGCAGGATAAGAGCCATTATTGGTAGCAGAGTTTTTCATCATACTGTACTAAATTTTAAATGATATGGGTTTGACTTCCATGTGTACGCAGTAAATGGAATATTTTTAATCGTCCGTAAAGTCGAATGCGGAACGGAGGCGAATATCGAAAAAATGGTCACGGTACTGTATTCGGAAATTTTCTCTAAGCAGGAGTACCTGTGACTGTGGTCAAAATGTGATAAAAGTCGTCATATCTCCGTGAAAACTTGACATTTTCAGGAAATTTTTTACCAGTGACCATGCAAAATTATCCGCTATTGAATTTCGGATCACACACAGTATTACCAAGAATAACCTCACAAAGTTTTATAAATTTTTATTTCTACAGGCTGTAAGAGTAATATTTTTTACGTTTGAGGTCTTTAAATGTTCGTTATGACGAGCAGACGACGCTCAATTTTTCTATTGGCTCACATATCGAACTTCTACGTTATGAGTTTTTTTCAATAGTGCGTATTTTGATTTTTATAGGCACGCTCGTGGGTTTGAAATCATAGGGACGCGGGGACTCACGCTTGTATTCATGTATTTAATATTATCATCAAGAAATAATTAACTAAATGCAAAAATTATGTAAAACGTATTGAAATGTAAACGAATGAAACGCATATATGTTCCCCTTCCGCTTTTTCAAACCTATTTCTCTCCGTTCCACACTACTCTATTTTTACTCCAGTTCAATCAATAAACTCTACTCCGCTTCAACTCCACTTTCACATTACTAATACCAAATAAAACTTCTCGGAAGATTTAAAAAATGAGGAAGAAAAAAATCCTCAAGCTTTTCCCTAGTTATTTCCCATATTCTTATTTCAATCTCTCTAGGCCAGATTCTCACCTTTAAACTCAACTTCTTATGTGTGATTCGAGCTCACGCATCCGCCGTTCGGGTAGGACATTCATCAGAGCAATAAAGGACGGTTAGAATTTAGTGTCGAGGTGGGGACAGGAAACCGCACCGCGGTCTGTTCTGAATTATAATCTATTGTCCAACTTCTCGCTCCTTAGGGCCTTAGCGAAATACCTAAATCCTCATCATTTGCAATTTGCCTGGCGTTAATTGTCTAAAATGATTGACCCCAATCAAGAGCGATTAGGGCGGTTAAAAATATCGGTTGAAAAACATTAGATGCTGAGTATTATCGGTATTTTAAAAAATGGCTGTTTTCGCAACTGTTCGATTTCAAGAAAATTTTAGCTACTTGTAAACCTTCTTGTAAACCAGACGGACAGTTGTTCAGTTGTGTTTTTTAGTATAGTTCTATGAATAATTCTTCTAACATTGAAGTAAAATTTTACCTTTTTTACCTTTCGTTGCGTTTTTTATTATTTTATATATATTTTATAAATTCATTTGTGGGTGTTTTTACATATGTATTATGTTTTAATTTTTTTTCTTTAATTTAATTTGTTTTTATCAATTTGCGTTTTTTTACTCTCTTTTTCTTCTTCTCTTTATTTCTAGAAGTAAAAACAATCCATTTATCTATTATTTACTTTTTAAGATTTTGAATAATTAATAATTTTGTAAACTTCATTTGCGTTATTTACTTTATTTTTTACCCTTTTCTGTTTTGTTTTTTTCATTTAGTTTTTTAAACTTTTTTGCGTTTTCTCATTTTTTTTAAACATTCATTTTCTTCATCTTCTTTTTCTTCTACTTTTTTCCGTCCACGAGGTGTTCGCCCGTCCGAACGAAAGTGCTCGGCCAACAAAAATAAAGAATTGGAGAGCGAGTCGCCTGATTTTTCTCCCCCTCACACTCCCTGGACATCAAAAAATGCGACATCTGAGGAATGAAGTATATTTTTATTATTATTTATTTTATTTACTTCAATTGCGGTTTCTTCTTTTTTTTACGTCATTTGCGTTTCCACAGCAGCCGCTATCCGAGGAACTGTGGTTATTAGGAGTATCGAGAGTCCGATAATCTGTTGCATCAAGTTAAACTCAAGCGCTTCGAATTGGAAAGGCGTTACTTGGTATTTGTGACGAATGAATTGAATTTAAGAGCACAAGAGCATGGCTCACAATAAGGAACGTCACTATTTCTGACTGAAGGCCTTTGTTATCCTTGTCAGCCGTTGTATTGAATGTGTTTAATTTAAAGCAAACCGTTTTTCGAGCAATTTCTTTTTCCTCCAGGTCCAAATGTTATATTTTGATTAAAGAAAATCTGCCAGTCAGTCCTATACCTTAATAATTCGAATTCTGAATCTGGACCAAGGCTTCATAATGCAACTTTTCTGCAGCCAAACTCAATGAACTTCTTCACATGGAAGCTGGCGCAACTGGCGGTGGAGGCGGAGATGCAGGAGAAAATAAAATCGAAGAACCACGTCCTGGCGGTGTTCTTCTAGAGCAAAAAATCGAATTCATATTCAACGTCATCAACTTCTTGAACAGCGTGAGTTTTCTTTCTACTGGCTGTACATGGATAAGGTGCGCAGTACTTCAGGTTCAAGAACCTACGTTTGAACGGGTGTTAGTTATTACCAATATAGAGTATTCAGAAGGCTGATCCAATATTCCAGCAACTTTTACCATCAGCCAGCTATGAAACAAAATAAGTGCAACCATTCATCCAAATGTTGCCATCCATCACTTACCTCTACCTGCTTTTAAAACAATGATTCTAATCCTGGCCTATAATATAACGACTGCGCTCTTCGAAACCCAATAAAAAAGCCACGTTGGTGCTGAATGATTTTCTCATGGGTCCATTATTTGTGAATCCTCTTGCAAAATAATGCATTCCAGATGACGGTTGGATTTTAGAGGTCGAAGGTGTCGCAACTCCTCTCTGGAAAGAATTGTCAGAGAAGCGAGAAGCACGTAAAGCCCCAAGATAATGGAAGTTCCATCCTCCATCGCAGACTACGGAGAGGTTTTTGAATTTTTGATCGACAGGCATAGTCTTGTGAGCGAATAAATCAACTTTGTTCGCGCCGATCGAAATTATTAAGGCAATATCTCAGTATGAGACCTTCGACTACGGTGTATAGTCTCGTCGAACGTCGTTAACTTGTCGTTGGAGTGATGCTGAAGGAATTTCAATCACATTTATTCTGTCGGGATCGTGAGCAAGGGGATTTCTTCTTTTTTGTTTGGGCCAGGGGCGACGATAAATTTCTCTGGTGAAAGGGGTAAAATTGACGAGCCGAAGGAAGAGGGAAATCCGTTTCGCAGCTGCCGATCGCTGGCTGAGTAAACGGTTTTTTCATTCTCGGTAAAGCGAAATGGAGCAATGCACGAACGGCTGGCGATGACATCCATCGGCGGACTAGTCAGGAAGAACGTGGAAGAGCTGTTGCAGGGGTTAGGGTTTCAATTTTATCATTAATGATACACGTATCAGAGCAGCAAAAAGATCAGGGCTGAGCTTGGCCCTGTTACTTACGCTGCCAACGAGAACACAGGAATCCGTACAAGTAAGGATCCCACCAAATGAAAGGAACGTTACAAAAATCTAACGTAATGCACCACAGCGACAGCGGAGAAAAATACTACGGATTCCAGACTCCGGGAGCGGGCGTCTGGTAATGAGACGCACATAAAAGTTTTTCGGAGAGTCTTCTTCCACGAAAGAGCGGTTGTATCTTTTTTAACAACGTAAAACGCCTGATAAAAATCAGGCATCATTAACTAGCCATTATAAATCTTTTAAGACTTCAAGCGTCAAACATGTTGATTTTGGCGGCCTGTTAAAGTCGGAATAGTGAAAAAAAAAACATGGTGCATATGGTGGAAATACCGTGTGTGATTCAAACTATAAGAGACAAGTTTTGTGAAATGGGGTCATTATTACAGCAAAGAGACAAAAAAAAACAAAAGCAGTCGGTTAAAATATCTCAAAATGCGAAGTACGAGAAAGTACGGTGTGTGACGCCAATAATAAAAATGAAGCAATATTCAGCTGGCATGAAAAAAATTTTTGAAGTCCCCCAGCGTTCAAATATATTTGTTTTAGCAGGGAGAATAACTTCTTCCCAACAGTATAAGTTCTGATATTAACTATTTCAGGTATACATCGTATTATATTTTGGTCAAAATAAATAAGTTTAAAAAAAAGCACCAAAGGGAACCAACATTTACAGAAACAATCGACTCTTTTCCAGGTTGTTGCAGCTGTATTTCTGTCAGTCGCGCTGATCTACGCGTTTCAAAATGGCCAATTGCAAGCAGCGAGCGTCCTTTTCGGCACTGAAGCATTCAAACGCGTCTCTTCCTCCCTGGCATTGAACAGTATCTGTCTATTGACTTTAAGCTGGTTGGGTTTACTTTCCAGAAGACGAAAGCAACAGCTGCTTCTGGTAAAACTCATTCATGCCCATCAATACGCTCAATGCGTTCGAGGCGAATAAACCAATTAATAATTCCAGTACGTAATTCTTGGGACGATCATGTGCTGCGCTTTGGCGATCGCATCTTCCACTGAATTGCCGAACAATGCAACTTTATTGAGCAACGTATCAGATGAGATGGCTTCCTCTATGGCAGCCTACAAAAAAGGAGCGGTTTTGCAAAAAATGCATTGGGACGTCACGCAGTTTACGGTAAAGAGCTCTTAATATGCCATAAATATGGTTCAAGAAGCAACTGCAACTGAGAGTACAGCAATCAGAAAGAATATAAACACTTTTGGCTATTAGGAATTAGATGAACTAGAAATACAAGCCGCTTGGTCCAAATAATTTTATTTTTCGGTTTTTCGTGAGATATCAAACACTGCTACTAATAAGACGAGATCCACGGGCTCTTAAATTTTTAACTGACTCGAACGTTAATTTCCGGAAGATTTTCATCATTCATTTTTTTTTTTTTTTTTTTTTTTTTTTTTTTTTTATCATAGGTCATGCTAAGGAATAATCCTTCACAATCATTTGCAGCGTTTTTATACCTGATGCGCTGCAAAACATGAATAATTCCTTAACGTAACGAATTGTAACGTTGAAATACATAGGAAGGGCATTAGGTTTAAATTCAGTCATGAGGTAACATCGGACTACTTCCGACGTCTTCAAGGGAAACCTTTCGTATCTTGATAAGTAGGTAAAGTCCCGCGTGCAAGAGGAGGAAGTTTTTCTTTAAAAAATCCATACTCAGCTATGAGTTAGAGGCTAACTGTCTCGTGAGGCGGCGGGTTAGTAAAATAAACATGGGAGTAAAAACCTCTTTTTTTAATCTCGGTTTCTCGCCCGAAACATCGTAAATTAGGTTGAGCAAAGTGTTTTATTCAACGCCTGAGTACGGAGGCGTCTTGAGTTTCATAAGGTAAAATCAGAAGCTGATGAAGCCTGTAGCGATAGGAGAAACAATTTTTATATTTCACCTTCGACATTGTTTTACCTGCTATTCATTTTATCGATGCCCAGCAAACATTTATTTATGTATCACATAGTTGTTGAAAATAGTCATAAGGTACGCGGTGGTAATTAAGCATAATATGATATATCGATATGAAGGTAAACGGTCGAAGGAAAATATTACAACGCTAATTGTAACGATCCTACAAAAAAAATGCTTTAATCGTAATTGTTGAAGATTGAGTTATATTTTGGGTTTTGAATGAACTACAAAATTATTCATTTAATTTCCAGGCTTAAAAAAACTCCTGCTGATTGCTGGAATTTCGTCAATGAATAACTCACCGAAATTTGGTTCTGGTCCTTCGGGCCGGATATGAACCATCATAGGTCGCTGGTTCATATCCGGCCCGAAGGACCAGGACCAAAAATGTTTGAGTCTTCGATGAGTTATCTTGTAACAAGCAATTCAATTCACTTCTGCATCAACATTTATGATCTGTGGTAAACGAATAGGAAATGACATAGTTGACGTTGGTTCAAACGTTGTTTGACCACCTCCAATAACTCGACTAACAGTAATAATTTGGCTTTTATCCGCAGTCTAAAAACGGCCGAAATATTAACTTGCAACTATTCTCTTTCTGCTCAGTTGCAATGCTGCGGAATATCAGCTTACACCGATTGGTGCGAAAATAAAAACGGAAGCCAAGTCGCATGCGTGGTTCCTAAATCATGCTTCGCCAACAACTCAAAAGACGTATGTAATAGACATTTTTTTGAACCCGCAGAAGCTTCAGGAGCGTTTGGCGAGGCACAACTAGCGCTAAATGTAGGTACATTCAATCACCTTTTTTCCAGCGTGCTAGTATGTTTTTTCCAAAATTGGATTCAAAGGAGGGACTTCGTTAACTGGAAGACCTTTCACCTCGAATCGTTTCTTCTGTGGTGCTTGATGAATTATCAGGAGATTTTTCAAACCCTCCATCAAAATTTGATGTTTTACGTTTCAAGGCATGAGAATGAAAAAAAATCCAATTCGTGCGCCGTCAACACTTTTCTGAAGAAACAATGGTTGCTAGATTCTTGAAATTTTTACCATACATCATTCTAGAAATTAATTCGAAATTAATATGTTCACATATTTTTGAAAAGTGGACGTATTTTAATCAATTTCCACTGATTTTTTATGCTGAATCGAACGGGACCATATCGTAGTCGATATAGCTATATGCTTCTCAAGTTATCGCATCTTTTATATCGCATTTTTGAGATTTTGAAAAATTTGGGATGATGATAAAACTTCATTCATTGTCAACTACTAAAATCATTCCGTACTCGTTAGAATGCTCATGAACCACTCTCCCGAACTTTGGGAACTTCAAAAATGAGAACATTTAAAATTGCCTTTTTCCCCCTAGAGTTTGCCCTTAAAGTCACCAATATGTTGTTAGCTAGAAACATTCACATATGGTCAGGATAGTTATTATTAAAAAGAGAGAGGATTCATTGTCATAACTGAAGCTCAGAAATACGCCCTCAATATATTTCATTGCGCCCGATACTCCATGAAGTCGAGGGGATAAACTCTGTGAAGATGGGAATAGTTGTTTGAATAAATAGGTAGCGCCAGCTGTGCCTTGCCTTGTACTTCGGTGAGACGCTCCAAGAATCCTCGCTGATGAATTTCCTAACTTTACTTTGGCAGCCAATAAACACCATACACCCTGAGATTGATCCGTACACGCCGATAAACGGACGGGGATGCTATACGTTCGTGACGAGGGTTCTTCACACTGATTTGACGATCCTTCGCTCCTTCGCGTACATCTTGAACTTCCTAATGGTTGACAAATTTTCACTTCTTTCAACGTATACCGCTCTTTCTTTAAGCAAATCACTACCTTGATTTTAAGGGTATTTTTTGGGAGTTTGAAGGGAGGGTTATATTTTTCTTCTCATTTATTTTTATGCGTTTCGCTTTATTATTAATAATAGGTAAACTCAAAAAGAATTCAAATAGTTTGGGCATCATAGTTACTATGCGCTCTATAACAAGGCAGTAACCGGTTGGTTATTCATAATTATTGAGAAGTCGCTACAGGAATTTAAAAAATTTATTTTGGGGCGATTTTTATTTTTATTTTTAATGTATTCATTGTATATTTGGTTTTACCTGGCTTGAATCTTTGTAAGGCGAATGAATGGAATGAAATACTTTAACGGGTGAAAGGCTTTGCAGAATTAAATTGGATACAGTTACGCACAACATTCAAGTTTTGCGTGGCTAATTGAGATTAACGTTGAATTGCTACGATTTTGCTACGCGCCTGTTGAATTTTTCAAAAGGTGCCGAAAACGATAATTTTTTACGCTTATTTTTTCAGGGCTTCGCCACGATTTACGCTTCAGTTTGCCTCTGGTGGTTGTCCGACGTTAGATAAACGCAGTTTTCTCTTCGTTTGGCTTCCATTTGACGCGGAATGCAAAATAATAAAATTCATAAAAACAGGCGAAGTAGTTTTGAAAAAACGTAAAATAATAAAACATTTATTTTCGGTAGCATGTCCGAATCGGACGAGGCAACAAATATTTTTCTCGTATCAAAAGTAAACCAATAAATACGGGGCAGATTTCGTTCAGTCGCATAATTTGTTGAATTTAACCCATAGTCCATGTTTGGCTGTATGGAAAAATTGGTTTATCGGGTCCAATTCGAGTTTACCGAGAGGAATCTCTTTCGGCTCGAGTTTAAAGTTGAGTATGACAGCTATAACAGCCGATTTGACCATTGTCATTGCGAATTTGTTACCTGAAAATACGAAAAGACATTAATACTGTCTGTAATGGTGCTCCAAGTCTTATGTGAACGATCTTCGAGCTACGAAATATCGAATTACTCCCGACAACTGCTTCATTCTCACCTGGACAAGTGCGAGGACCTCCGCCGAAAGGGAAAAAACTGAATTTCGGGCGATTCCGTTTATTTTCCTCTAAGAATCTATCGGGATCGAATATTTCGGGGTTGGGAAAATATCGGGAGTCATTGTGAAGCGAATACATCGGAAGAATAACAGGAGTGCCTTTTTCGACGAGGACTTGTTTACCATCTGAGCTCGTTAATGTGATTTCTTGGGTGCAGCTACGGGCAAACGATGTGCCAGAAGGATGCTTGCGAAGTGTTTCTGCAACAGGTAAATATAAAAAATAATTGCGTCAGACAGTGAAGCGGGGGTCGATAAGAGTTTTTTTTTTTTGTGTGTGTGTGTGTTTTGACCTTCACTCGCTAAAATAGCTGTAGCGTCCTCAATTTTTGAAGAAATCTGAAGACACCGTTGAAAAGATCGTGAGTTTGCCCACAAGAAACGCGCCCCATTTGACTTTTTTGCAGAGTTAGAAATGGAAAATCACCTTTTTCAGTCGGATTTCTGCCTGAAAAAAATGCCCAAAAACTCACGCAGAGTGTCGAAAAACGTATTTTCCGCTGAAAATCAACTTTTCTTCACATTTATTGTCTGCGCACGTTGAGATGAGTTTAATTATAGTACCTGAAATCTGAATCAAATCGTGCATATTATGCAATAGATCGTGTGTTTAGTTTCAATAGTATAAGTGTAGAGAGAATATCAGGCTCGATTTCGCATTGACAACGATTCCAGCTTAGCATTGCTGCAACCTCAAGTTGCTCGCTTTTGGTCTTGCAATAAGGGTTGCAGAGGGGAGGAGTTCAATAACTCGCACGACAAAGTCGTATCAAATTACAATGCGATGACGTGTAGCTCTGCGTCAACAAGAAATACGTTATTGAGCTCAGTTGATATGCTAAACGTCCGAAGCGCCCGGAGAGCTCAATGAAATGCAGAATCTGCCGACTGTATGTGAGGAGCGTCACTCCTTTGAATGCCGATCCGAGACTGATTTCCAAGTCAAAATTCGCTCCTTCGGGGTCTTTTTCCTTCCATTCCCTAAAACGGGAAGATGAAAACTCGAAGGTGAAACTTGTCTTTCGCTGTTAAGTTATACTGGCTTACCATCTGTTGCCTTTATGAGCCCAAGCACCTGAATCCTCCGTCCGGCGGTGCTTTTCTATCGGAGGAAAAGCGAAGGAATTTTTTCATACGGCCCAACAACGGGAGGGAATAGGGAGTCGTAAACTGTTGGATTTGATGCTTACAGGTATGACACGCCATGTTTTTGTAATATCTGAAGAATATATTTCTGTGCAACAGGTAGCCCCTGTCAAGCAGATGGCATCATAACGTTTCGAAGGG
The DNA here is from genome assembly GCA_037159825.1 of Tupiocoris notatus. Lineage (NCBI taxonomy): Eukaryota > Metazoa > Arthropoda > Insecta > Hemiptera > Miridae > Tupiocoris > Tupiocoris notatus. The sequence goes on along the minus strand of JASJUZ010000539.1, from coordinate 82,354 downwards.
AACAATAGCTCCATGTAATGACAGCATTTGGCGCAGCATTGCCTATTAAATTTTATCCAGGGTCGAATTTCCCATTTCTGTAGAATTACTAAGTGAATATTTTCACGTCTTGTAATAAGGGGCTTCTTGAACCAACGAGACTTGATATGACTCTCTTAATATATCCATTTTTGATAGTATATATATATTATATTGTATCATATTAGTAATTGATGAGGATATTGAAGTGTAGGCTAACGTATGAAGACTTTTTCAAGTGTTCGCTCGAAATGAGCGATTTAAACTACTTAAGCTGGTTGATGGTGGGGTAGGAGATGATTTCATGGTGTATAATTAGGATTTTCTGAGCGCTAAGTTATGGTCCACATTTTCGGCTAATCATGCTCTGTTTCTTCATCTTGATCAAGCTCTACCACCAGTTTTGGTAAGGCTCTGATACTCTTTGTATTGGTGCTCTCAAAATTCTAATGACGAAAATGTAGGAAATTTATCTGGCTACAACTTTGCAGTGGTGGACTTGATAAATTCGAAATCGTATATTTAAGAGCTACGGCGCCCGAAAGACGAAATTTTGAAGAAAAAAGTCATTTTTCGATACATTGCGAATTTTCTAAAATTGTAAGGGTGAAATTAATAGCTCTAAGATTTTTTTCAGCCGGTGGCCTTAAATTTTGAGCATTATATACTTTTTTTTCATCCAATTTAACCAGCCAGTTGCTCAATTATTTATAATCAAGCTCTGCTACCATTTTTTATTCTCGCTCTTGGGAAAATTTGAAGAATCGATCTCGAAAGTGAGGTTTCATCATATATAAAAAGCTGCCTACACTGAAAAGAATAGATTATCATAAATGTCGTACCCATAACAATTTGATCCAAGTATTCGATCTCGTGTATCTTGTCGAACTCGATATCGTCCAAAGTTGTGCCAATCGTCTGTAATTCCTTCCGTAATCTATTTTGAGGTTCCTTGTTTAACGAGAGTTCGTACATAATAAAGCCGAGCAGGATGGCCGTCGTTTCGAATCCGTCGAGGAAAAACGTCATCGAATGCGCGGCCATTTCTTCGTCAGAATAGACTGGAAGCGAAACGAGCCGAAGATAATTTAATACGTTTTCGTAATATATATATATTTGATGCTCAGTCTGCCCAATAGCTCAGATGCCCAATCTCTATTGAAGCGTGTCCTAGAGGACACTGCTAATACGATTGCTCATCTCTGGCTGGTAGTCGTCGTTTCTGAGGGCGGTAATTTCTGAACAACTCCCGGAAGCGACCGCCATTATTGACAGAAATGTTATTAGTTTTTAAACGACTCCCATCTTTGGAATTTTGCCATCTATCAAAAATTCGATTATCGCGTTAATTTAATCAATCCAATCGGCAGTAGAAGTAGAAACCTCAAAATTAACAAAGTTCATTTTCTACTTTCACAGTCCAACAATCCACATAATAAAAAAGCTTCAGCTAATTCAGTATAATGGTGAGAATTTACTTTAAATGCCGCCCTTCCTTCACCTCCCTCCCAAATGATGCAAAAGACCGCTATCAGAAGCGACTCGACTACAGCCAGTGATGAAAAATGTCTCTGGAGTCGTTTTGGCGGTGTCCGCCAGGAGCCTACTCTCCAACACAGATTGGGCACTTCACTGACCAACAACTATGTGTATCTATATATTTTGTAAATTAAAATTTGTTTATTCATTTGAAGATTCGATTTACAAAAGCTCACCTGGTGGTTCACCTTTAACTTCAGCCTCTGAGTTAGCATCGATCAGCGACTGGAGGAAATCATCTCGCGCTGAATCCGTCTCTTTCCTTTGCCTAACAGCTTGTCTCACAACTTCAACGAAGTACTGGTTGACTTCTTCGGTTAGAATTCTGAACATGAAGAAAATCAAGCTCAATTGAATTGGAACAATTGCTTGATCGATGGAATAAACACATGGGCTTACTTGAATTTGAGAATGTTTCCCAATCTAGGAGCGTATAGCGCGCATAATAGGGCAATATTGCCTTTCAAGCTTCCGTCAAACATTTTGCTCGACATTTGCCGCAATGCTGAATCGGGCTGCAGGAACGAATTGCCGTACATTCCATAGGCGGAGCAGCCGACGACGTCGGTCGAATATTTAGCCATGAGTTCGTACGTCTGAAATCGCAAAAGAAGAAAACCAGCATCGTTATCCAGCATACCAGCTTGAAGAATAGCTTGATTTTCTGCTGAATTTAGTATTTGGTACATTCTCGTCCTTTCTGCACTATTGAAATAGGAACTTTTTTTCACGGTGAGTCAACTGAACGTTTGAAGCTCTGTTTGGCGGTTGGGGTGGCTAGTTCCCGCCTCGAAATCAGCGTTGGGTGTCCTTGGTAATGAAGAGAGGAGCTAGGTGGTCGCAGAGTCAGTGAATTGGATTCAGTATGGGAGAGGCCATTATTCGAATGGTTAGTATTCTCCTCCTCGTCATCGATTCCGTCTGCAGTTCATTACTTGGTGTGTCATACCATCTCTCTGCCGACGGCCTGCATTTATTCCAGGTGATCGAGCCATCTTTGAACAGTCTGGTGGCCCAAGCTTCACGGGACTCTCTCACTCACTGGAGTGGCAATCGCTAAGGAACTGGTATGGCCAAAAATTAAAACAGGGGGTGCAAAACGCATTGTGAGCTATGGAAGTCAACGCCTCTATCCTAGGGACTTACGGATCTGTCCTATTTCTGATGGAGTAGAGCAGTTCACAACGAGAAGCCCTATTGCTTTCGAAATATGGACTATAACCCGTAGGCTTTTCCAGGCATATAGCATGTCCAAGCTTGCAGCGGATACAATACATCTAGTAGGGGATTGCCAGCCAACGAGCGACTATGAAATTGTATGGTGGAAGAGTCGCTTGTGAGCAGGAGTTTCGGCTGGAGATATAACAGGAGCGTCCGTAAGGGCGAGCTTTTTACGCTATGCCCTGAATAATGGTACAAGTCTCGTAACCATTGATTTGACGATTTTAAATTGAACTTCTTTCAAAACTTTATTTCCTCCGCTTGAGCTGTCCATAAAAAAGAAAAAACCAAACTTGAGTAATATCTAAATTTATTCCATACTATAGGGAAAGTCGTTTCTCGCTTCAGATTATTGAGTTTCAAGAGACTGGAACATTTTCCTTCTGAGTATTGCGACGATTCGAAAGAGGAATATAGACGATATCGCGAGCAGAATGTATGACGTATAGACGATATCATCAGGTGCTTCGGCATTGTGGAGAAAGATCATGTATCGAACGCCGAGAACGAACCTAGGGAAGAAATACCATTGAAAGCGAAAGAATCTCAGGATCGTTTAAAAGTATTTGACATTTTCAAACTAACCTGAACGCAATGAAGCCGAGGAAGAACGCAGTTTCCGTCAGCTTGTAAATTGCGTGAGATGTGATTCCTTCACCGATGAGTATCCGCCGGAAATGCAACAGAGGATTTGCGCCTTCGAGGAGCAGTAATGCCATGTTTCCGTGAGCGCCCCACGCTTTCCTCGAAAGATTGTTCACAATGGCTACTATCGAGAAAACGTGATGAAGGAGCATCACCAACGATGGCCGACCTCGGTAGCGCCATCTGAACGTGTCGTACAGGAAATAGCTACAGCTGCCGACCAAAGCGAGCTCTTCGTACAATGTCGATTTGTTGCACGCATTGTGTAAAACCAGATCGACTCTATTCAAATTGGACCGAACGAACTGGACGATCAAAATAGCGTGCGCCATAGATAGTATGTTCTCTGAATCTTCGCGGCAAAGGTTGAAATTTTTCTGAATACTCTTGTCAACTTTGGACCATAGACATGACAACGCACTGACGATGAGGACTATCGAGGCGGACTCTCCATCGTCCAACATCCTGCTAAAAATATCAACCGGATATCAGGTTCTGAATTGTAAAGGAAACATTGCCGGCCAGTTTTGAGGATTTTGAACTGGAAGCTTGAGTCTTGTCAGCGAATTCCATCAACTTGACTTCCGAAAGGTTTCATATAGTTGGTTACTGTTACATATTTCGCTGACACGTATTACAACCTTATCAAGCGATGCTTCCATGTTGCTAATCGTTTCCAATCCAGGTAGAATTTTGGGTCAAGGTGATCATAATTTTCCTGGATTAGCAAGTGTTTGTTTTTGAAAATTGACACCATTTCCTGATGGGTTTTCTTGCAACTGATAATTTCGATGCGCTATAAAAGAGCAACCCAGTTCGAAAAGATTTTTTACTCTGCACTTTCCAACTCTTCTTTGGAGAAATATAGAGAATTCTAGTAATTATTGTTCTCTAAGACGCATCACTCGACTCAGCTGTTCTATTAGAAGTAAAGAGTGATTCGAAGAGTAATTTACTCCTTGTTAGAGACAACACTGTTGAGCAAAGAACAACGAGAAAGTTTGCAAGATAAAAATAAACAAAAATTATTCTGAAGTTAAATTTTGGAAAAGGGAAAGGAAAATATACAGTAAAGGGCGGCACAGATGTTGTACCAAGGCTAAAGATACAACGAAGTCTTCCTCTCTCTAAGTTTTACCCAACATATATGGAATATAACTGACATCCGACGATTCAACTGATAAAAAGGGAGTTGGGGCTACCAAGGTAATAGTCGGTGGACCGGTCTGATATGTTTTCCTTCCAAGTCCGGCCCTGGAAGTACGATTCGCCACCCATCAAAGTTCGTCACACTGACAGCAGTCTGACTTGATATTAAATTCGTTCTGATCCGATATTAACTACCCAGATTGAATCAGGGTTGAGACTAATTTAACCTCATCATCGTCTATACACAGTCCGACTAGCAGACAACATTGTGCAGTAATTATGCCAACCAGTAAACCAAGATAATCAGTCTTGATTCGATGTTGATTAATAATCCAGACCCGTATAGTCGGTTGAATGTCAGTGATTTAACACGTCAGATTAACGCTGCACAATATTACGTAGTTCACCAGGTGACGTTAGTAATGCTATTCAATAGCATCGATGGGGGATGAGAATCCTAAAGCCTATATAACAGAGGAAAGGCTTCTCGCTCCAAATATTTAACGGGCTTTTTGAATATAGATTTTTGTCCAATATTTCAACAACACTGTGGAGACTAAGGATAGTCTCTCACTAGGATCAATTTCAGGCTCATTTTTTGTTCATTTCCATTGCGACATGAGGATCTTAGATGTTTGTAGATGCTGATTACTAGAAATCGAATCTAGGAAAAATACTCAGGGACTGAAAACCTTGTAGTTTTCTATTATTTTCCCGTTAAACCTCTTTCATCTCGTAAGAAGTACTTCTTGTCAAATGGATACAGAGAGGGAAGTGAACTCCTTCATCAACGTCACACTCCTGAATGCCTTTCGGTCCTTTTGGGGGACCACAAATTCAATCCAGCAGAAAAAGGTGCTTAGTACCAAGATAATTACGGCACTCGGTGCGGCTCCTCTTTCACGTTCTATCACGAATGATAAGCTGGAGGAACTGGAGGACACACCACCGCGAAGCCACTCAGAGCCAAGCTTCTTTTTAGAACGCGGAAGTATCAATACAGTTCTGCCATGGCATCGTATTGCGTCCCCGTGATGTTCATGGGAAGACGTCGTGGAGGATGTACCATTAAGTTTGAGACGAATTATACTATTCCAGACAGAGTTCCAAGATCGCTAGTTGCGACAACGTACCTCTAGATAGTTGTCCATGGTGTTGAGATAATCTATCATCTGCTGGCAGACCAGTCTGATTCCGGGCATCATCGCTTTCGTCTTGAAGATTGTCAATGATGGCGTGACTATTCCTCGCGAATACTTCCACCTAGGAAACCATATAAAATTATATCAGAGACGGGAAATTATATCGTTATATCGAAATTATATATATGAAATTATATCGTAACGCATGTTGTGGCTCATAAACGGGCCGTAAAGAGTTGTTGAGAGATGTTTCCAAGGGGTTATTTCCTTCGACCTCGCCTTATTCGGGCTATTTTTCGTTTATTTTGAACAAAAACTTCTATTTTGCTAGCATACTTTTGGATATTTCCCTTTCAATGGTTTTTGAGCTCATGATACTTCAAAAAAGTATATCGTGGCCATTAAAAGGGCGTTTCAAAATACTGTTAATAACGGTTTGCTGGCTTCTCGTGGAGTGTGTTTCTATAAATGGTCAAAACATTCAACATCTCAGAAAAATTTCCTTGGTGGAAATTGAAAAACGAACCCTATTTTAACCTCACCTCATTTTTTAAAGAATACTTGACCGCCATAGTCGACCGGGGAATTTTCTCTAATCAAGCGATCTCATCCATTGCAGAACACCAATTGCAAATATATTACTCGAACCCTACGCCAATTGCTACGTTAGGTGGAATTACTTTTCTCCTATCGCACCCTCCAATTGGGACAATTTTCCCCGCATTCGCTACCGGTGAAACTCTTTGTGAAAGTGTTAGAGAAAACGGTAACTCGTAATTAAAAGTTGCGGCCAATTGGGTTTTCGCAGACTTTAAATTCGAATTTCCCGCGCTCCTTTTCCCTTCAGGATTAAGGAAAATACTGGGGGGAAAAGATCTCGAACGAACGTCGCGAAAGGTCGAGGGGAGCGTTCGGATATTTTCCAGAACTCTAATTACCTTCCACTTTCATTTCGTGCGGACCTTTATTTTTTCCTCTATTATTTCACCAGTCCAGTACAGAAGAGGAAAAGTGCGTTCTTGTCGCACACCCTTTGTTCTTATTTCGTTCGCCGTCGCCTTTTCTTATTTTCCGTTGAATGGCCTTCCCCTAATGTAAATATTCGCTCGCTTTCAAAGGCGACAATTTTCTCTACGACGTTTTTAATCCACTGCAGATGAGAGGGAAGGAGAGAGAAATTACATTTTTGGTGTTCAACATTCGTCATTCTCGATAATTTCGAATTTTATGGGAGTTTTAATTGTTTTTGTTGTATTTCTTCGACCGTTATTCAGTATTTTCTACCTCTTACGCAGACCTGAGGATACCTGAAGAGGCGAAAGCTCTCGGCAAGGTGGTAAAAAAATTGGATTACGAGTCATTGATAATTCTTCCCCTCTGAGTTTTGCGATGTTCTGTATTTCATGGAGACAGAAGCTCGACTTTTCTCATCGACCGCTAATAATGATTTCCAGCAACTATACCACGCCAATATTTGCCAACTTGCACGAGCTAACAAGGAAGCCGAATGATCGGCGTAAAGTTTCATCAAAATACTCAGGAACGTAACGATGGTTATAGTGGGATCGCTAATTAAAAGCGTGTAAGCTCGAATGCGAATAAAAGGTTCTCTGCGTTGGCCATATGAACAATACAAGGGCGTGGTAATCTCGTAGGGCAGGCAGTTTAATTAATCGTGCCAAGTTTCAAGTGATACGATAGATCGCTGAGAGGTTTAAACACTCGTTGCATGTAGAGAAGAGAGGGGAGGGGGTTAGTTAGAGTTGGTTAAGTCAGGGTGACTCGTAGATTAGCATATTCAACCCGAACCGGTAAACACACGAAGTTGTCATGTAAATTAATGCACGGAAGTACTTACAGTCTGTTCTACTCTCCAGCACGATCTTCCTCCACGTTTCCAACTTGCTGTCCTGTATCAGTCAACTAGAGCTTGAACAGTTTCGGCAAATATTGGTGGAAGGATTGGAACCGGTTGATTTTAATCCTCCCGAACTGAAAACTTGTCATCGGAACAGATTTTCCACAGCCGAAGCCCCTCAGTTATCCCAAATGCCTATTTATCCGCTTTTACTGCTGTCGAGATTATTTTTGACTGATCTAAAAACCGCCGGCACAGAAAGCAGGCGATCACAAGTCAAGAAAATTGAAGAATTCGTGCTCTCCCCAAGTTCCCTCAATATCCGTGGAATCCAATGTGTGGAAAATCAATTCGGATCAGGAGCTGCTAGACTCAGCTGAAAAACCTCCTATACTTATGTTCCAGCAGAAAGTTTTAGCCGAGAATGAGAAAAGAATCGGAGAATGAGACGCCTGGTTTTTCTCCCCCTCACGACCCCTGGGCATTAAAAAATGCGACGACATGGAAAACAAGAATTTGCTGATTTTTTCCCCTTTCTGACTGACCAGGCGTCTACCTCCTTGGAACAGGTAAAGCAGCCATAAAACCGGGAAATAGAGTCTGAATCAAGATTTCAACTAATTATAACGCTTGAAAAATCACGAATTGACCACCTTGTTGAGCAAATCCTCGAGGTCAAGAGGCCTTCAGATCATCCGGACGCCTGCTCGAAACCGCCTACGACGAAGCAATAGCACCAACCAATCATCGATCATTGAAAGACAAGGATAGCAGATGGGTAGGCATAGATGAAGAATTATTCTTATTTTAGAGTTGTAACGGACGCCTGACTGATGCACCCATGGAAACCGGCTTCAGGGAATCTTGCTTGTTAAACGCTTGAACGTCTTGGTTCTTAATTTCCTTGTTGTCGCATTTTTTTGATGTCCAGAGGATGTGATGTCCAGGGGCGTGTTTTGGTTCTTGCCTGCTATCATACTGGAATTGCCTGGTAATTATATTTCCAAGCGCTGTACGCATGGTGAATCGGGCTCGGCCCATATTTTTGTTAAATACTCATTTTGGAAGATGTGTGCCTGCAGGCGGCTTTCAGACATAGTCCATGCATTTCAAGAAACATCCCCTAAAGTGAGAAATGGACAGAATATTAGGACACCGATTAATACTTGCGGGCCTGTTGGGAGCCGAGATACCTTGAGATGTTGATGGGCCAGGCCCAGAACTGTCGATAATCCCCAGTCCAGTAATTACCTGCCTACCCCAAACTTCAGCTTCGGCATACTGCAGACCTCATCAACCCCACTGGAAGCCTACCAAGAACTTGCACTTCAGAGTCTTAAGTTAAAATGAACATCTTTGGGGTCCAGTACATCGCACATCTTCAGTTCAGAGTGGGTCGCTGGTTTTCAGCAGAATATGACGGTCCCCATCCTACTGAAATTTTCGTTTTCACTATTGGAAATTCACTTACCTCTCACCTTTACTGTTGAACGGATTAAGGCCTAGAATCGGGTCGACCTCTGGATTCACGTAGTAATCGTTATCATGGAAACTTTGGAACTCTTGGACGAATACCGTCTTGATGAGTTCAGGATCTTTGACGAATAGCGCAGGCGACCAGAAGCGGTAAATTCCACCGAATGGTATGTCTTCGAACTTGCTGGAGAAAAAAAAATTAAATTAAAAACATATATAAAAAACATAGATAGGTTATTGGAAATCAAATACATTTTCAGCACGAGGAGCGTTAGAGCTAAAGAACGAGAAGGCTGTCACGGCTGTTAAGTTGAAATGCAAAGAAATTTATTTGAGCTTACACATGTAGAGCGACTGCCGGTGAAGGCGAGTGGTAGATTGCTGCTGAAACCATAATCAGCCGAGGCTTTGGCTCGAAATTCAGACTTGAATGGGACTGCACATTCTTTGGCATGGTCTCTTAAACGTATTTTTCGTTTATATTGAATGGTGAGTTTTCTCTGTGTCGGAAGCATTAGGCCAGTTAGCCAGAGAAAATTATAAAACCGACCATAGAGCTCTTGGCTCGAGGCTAAACTCAATCTCTGCTTCCAAAAGAGTAATAGCATTTTTAGAAGAGCTAGAGCTCCATCTCAATAATACTGAATTTAAATGCATCCAATAACCATTAGAATTCGACCAAATCAGTAAATGATTAGAAAACTCAAATCACGTTATTATGGTCAATTCTATTAAGGAAAATTCACTTACTAATAGATCTCATCGTACACTTCTCCAATGGTCTTCCTCATGAGAATGATATCTGCTATAGAGCCGAAAGGGAAGCTGGCTTCCAAGCAAGGGATGCCTCGTCTCTGCCAATAGGAGACCTTCCATTTCCAAAGCAGAATCCCAATCAGGATTAGACCGGACGAAATTAACACAGAGAACATCCTGCAATAATTTATTTTTTTAACAGGGGTTTGTTATTTTTTAAAGCCTAGACTTAGACTTAGCTTGATAAATAAGAAAGGAAATAATGTTATGTTTAAATTTTTTGAAACGAAAAAACCTTCAGAAGAGAAGGTTTTTGATGTAGATAAATACGCATCATTATATTATTAAATCTTCTATTATCGTTAGGAAAATATTTTTTTTCTCGTTTCCGTCCCCTTCGCGGTCGTTCAATTCGGTCTTCGCGCAACGGTGAGTTTTTCATTTCGAACGCGTCTCATCCGAGCGATGAAAATATCCGACCAACTCGGATGAAACGTATAATTCTCAACATCAAAGAGTTTCAGGATCCTTAGAATAATATTTTCCAGCGGCCCGAGCATCGCAATAATGCGCCTTTGCAATTATAAAGCGGAGTAATAAAGAAATGACGAGCGCGCACGAGCTGCGGAAACATTAGTGTACTTAGTATTCAAGCAATAGTATTCTATTAAACGGAGAAATTTGAACCAAAAGTTAACATTTTCCAATGATAAATTTACTCTCGTTGGAAAACTGGGCTCGTAACATCCAAAGAAAACAATTCGTGGTTTTGCCATTTTTCGATTTCCATTTGCCAGTCTTTTTTTGGGAAAACTAACAGGAAATTAGGGTTGAAAGATTGTAAAACCAAACAATCACCTTCATAAAGAAAACACCTGAAAATGCGTTTTTATTTAATTTTGTGTTCCATCAATTGCTAAATACCGTATTATAAAGAGGACTGTTTGAAGAATATTATTCAGAATAAAGAATGATATTTATGCGTTCGTTCAAAACTCAAAAATCTCTATAATAACTGCAATAACTCGAGAGACGTAAAAGATACCGACACTGCTATGGCCTTCGATTCAGCTTGAAAAAATTAATGAATTTCGATACCCACAATGCTTTGTTATTCGGTATTGATGGTTTGTCTAATTTTGGGTAAGTTTGAGGTCAAATTTGAACACCACGCTCGGCACCAATTGGCTTCTTCTTTTTTCTTTTTTTTTAATGCACTGCTCGGACATGTAATTTTTTTGTACCATCTTTAATAATTTGAATTACATATATTTATTTTTCTTCATTTTCAAATTAAAAAGTTGAATTATTCGCCAACGGTAGAGCTGAAGAGTGTTTGGATAGTTACCCCCTTAAATCCCCCAAAGTTCGCTTAAAATTGAAGGAGCGATTTGGTTGAGGAATAGAGCCATTGTAATTGAGTTTCTGCTTAGAATCCGAATCTTCATTAAAAAATGGGGGTTCTAGTTTGAAAAAAATGTATTATTGGCCGCAGTTGCGCACGATTATGCTCATGCATGATGCGTAATTTTGTCATATTAGCGAACTAGACAAAAAAATATGCTCATGCAAAAGGAAAAAATTTCCCAAAGAAAATAACTACCGTTCTCTAATGAAATATTTTCGGAAAAATTTCATTTCAACAAACGCATTTTGTTGTCATCATTCAACTTGAAAACTGCAGTTTCTATAATCGGAACCCTTTCCTCTCGATCCCCCTCTTGAAAACCGCGGATAATAAATTCCTAAAATTGTTTTCCAACAAATATTGGACGCGCCACGAAATTAGTTTTGTAAAAGCTGATTTATTTCAAGACGAGTTTCTCACTCGATAAAACTTCATCTTGATTAACTTAGCGGTTTAGTTTGCGCAAGAAATTAATGCCCGCTCGACAAGAAGTTGGGATGAGATAATTCGCGAGAAGCCCTGGTTAACAAATTATGTAAAAACGATTTTGGGAACACGAGATAGGTTTTTTGCCTGGAAAATATTGTACAAGAAAAAATTGTTATTGCGCTGACGTGATAAAAAAAGTTTTTCGTCAATTAAATTAACAAAACCCTTATAAATTATGGTTTTCGGAACACCGAACTGTACGAAATCGAGCCATTGTTAGCCAATAGAACAAAAATATCGATACGGACAAATAATATCAGGAGTTACAAGAATTAAATAATTTCAACTACATTCAAATAAAATTCAAACTGTTTTTCCTCGCCGAGGCAACAACTCGCCAAAAGTTTATCGTAATACGACGAACAGTTTGAGAGCACGTAGAAAAAGAATAAACAAGCCATTTTTATCGAATGAGATAAATTCTAAACCGCCTCGTACAAGATATAACGACGTATTTGATTCATCATTATTTTGCGTTTAGGTACCTTTAAAATGGCTGGCTCATAGAAACGTAGGAAATAAATGCGATTTACGAGAACGCGATCGCAAATGCCAATACTTCAATGGAATCTCGAGTGTTGTCCGGAAATAGGTCGTGACTCATTCGCGTCCTATTGCGAGCAAAACCGCGGAACCGACTGCATGGACGTGTATCGGGATCTTTCTCTTGGGGCAGACTGCGTTTCGAGATGATATCATCAGGAAGACAGTAGGGGAACCGGGGAAGCCCCGAGCGTCTTGCGACCTCTGCTTGCGACCGTTCTGCGTCTCCAACTGCTGCACCACTTCTGTAGATCAGCACTCAATAATGTTTTGTCCATTTAATAATATAACGGCTATTCGTTGTAATATATAATATGAATTATTGAATAAAATTCGACACTTTCCGCCGAAAGCAAACAAATACAGAGATGCGCCAACGGCCAGTTATGGCATCTCAACCTAATTTTTAACCGAACCACGCTCTGCTACCAAAACATGTCGAGCGGTTAGGGTAATCCAAACCAAATTACCAGTTAACTTTCTCCATATTGAACATTATGTGAATGTGCATACATAAAATGTCGGCCTATCGATAAAAAAAAAAAAAATAAATAAATAAAATAAAAAAATAATAATTAAAAAAAAAATTAGAAACTATTCGCCAAAACATTTTTTGACATTTAAATTTTTTCCGTGTTTCTCGAATCAATAAAATTGCTATACATTTTTAGAATGGGAGTAAATTTTTTTTGTTGTACCGGTGGAAAGAAAGTTGAGTTTCCCATTTCGATATACGAGTTCGATACTCGTAGTTGAATGAAATTTTTTGAATAGAAGCAATAGTGGAGTTCTCTTCTTTTCGTTTACTCTTCAAACGTGTTTTTTTCCTCCTGAATTCGATTGAACCTCTCAATCGGTACATTTACAGTCTTACAATCTTTAAATCGATTTCTTTAATTAAATCTTCTTTAATTTGAATAATTTTAATTCATTTTTCGTTAATATTCTTTATTTAATTTAATCTTCTGTAATTTTAATGTTCCTTAATTAATTTTGTTATTTTAATTAATTAGAATCGTGAAATAAAATTACTCGACGGTCAAAAATGACTTTCTCTCGTTTTCGAAAAAAAGGCTCGAGTGAAACCAAGGTCGCGGGGAGGTTCAACTTTCTAGAAAAATAAGGCTGTTTTGGTGTTATTATTTGGATTGAAATCGTACGAAGGTAATATTTACACTGGAATCAGAAAATGGTGTGTTAAAAAGGAACTTACTTAACAGGACGAATTCGGTTTGAAATCGGTTGTAGAATCTATTCGTGATTGTACGAATTCTTACAGACCTTTTTTCGTGTACAACCAGTTTATTTATGAATTTCACTGACTGATAGTCGATAGAGTACACTACTCCTGGAATCTAAAAGGATAAATTTAGAAACTAACCGTCAATAAGTTTTATTGAGATTTTATTGCGAAAGTTACGTTTAAAAAAATCTATCATATATAATAATGAGTCGCTGTGGTATCTTGCACTGGCCTCTATCCCCGGCTCTTCGTTCGACGTTCGTCCTGTTCTTTAACGCTAGAGAGCGTAAACGTTGAATCAAATGATCGGGTTCGCAAGTGGCAACTGAACCAACTAACGTCGCGGGTTTTTCCCGTTCGAATTTTCACCCACTTCAGAATTCGCACGCTTTCGGTCGAATACATTTCGATAAAAGTAATCACGGGTTGATAATCTTTCTGCGCTCAATTATACTCCGTTACCTTACATCAATTATAATACGAATGAATAACTGGTGACGCTGATCAGCGCATTGAGGAATAAACTGTGATTTTAGACTCGATGAGTTATTTATTCTGCGATTGCGAAACTAATCGCTGATGACGCTTTTTTACTCTCTCAATTACCGATACAGAAGTTGAAGTGGACTCTTCAATTTTAATATTATTCGTGAAACTGAGGGATGGTCAGGATTTCAAAGCATAATTAATGTGATTAGGTGTTTATTAGGAAGTGGAGGCGGATCCCTACTCATTAACACTAAAAAACGAATGATAGAGAAAGGTGATAGCCCAAATACTAACCTGAGGTACCCAAACGATCAAAAGGTCTAAGCGAATTATTGAGGAAACAGATTATTTCACCCCAAACATTTCCCACCTCGAATGTTTCCACCTCAGCTCGAAAATGGTCAATCAATGAACATGGCATCAGAAGAGGCCTCTATGAAGATATTCGTTTCAATGCCCTAAATTGTGGGCAGGAGTTTGAGAAAATAAACAGATACAAAACATGATTTCTTCTATAAAAAGGTGATTATATTATGTGTCCTACCTGTCTCACAAAAATGGACGACCTCTGGAAAATTCGCACAAGTAGTGACCGCTTGTGGAAAATAAAAGTAAAATGTAACAGTCTGACATGTCAGATTCAGTGGGGCAAAAAAGGTAGTTTTTAAGGAAGGTATTATAAGAATCAGTAGTTTTTTTTAGTACCTAAGTTACTACAAGACAACACATCTCACAAACGGCTAACAAACAGCTCAGGTAAATCAAATCTGTTTACGTTGGAAAACGTGAAAGATTTCTAATGTGACAAAAAAAATTGCTAATCGGTTGCGAGCGAGCTTGAAAATGAAAAATTTGTCGAATCGGAACACTTTCAACAGTGTAATCTGGGATAAGTCATAAGCACATGAAAAATGAACAAAAAACAACTCGGTTTTATAGCAGAGTAAAAGAAAGTTGCATAATAATACTTCGGAAGTTCTAGAATCGGTTCCTTGCTCGTCAATTAACAAAAAATTGTACAGGCAAATTTTGACCGCACTATACTGGATATCAAAAACGATCTCTTTGAAATCAATTCGATTCATAATTTGAAGATCTTTAAGGAGAAAATTCATCGCGAGTAGCATCGTTTTTAGTTATTCAATAGAAAATTTCATTATAAAAAACCATAGAAAGGTCGAAATGTCAGGTCCTGAGTCCTTTCCTGTAGCCCACTTTTCACAGAGCAGAAAACATTTAGATTTTGCTCCCCTTAAAAAAAAAAATGTGTAGAAATCAGCCTATTCAGTTTTTTTACGCCCGAATTTCGTTTCGAAACGGTCACTTTCGAACATTATTTGACCAGGCTAAATGCCAAAGAGCGTCCCTTCAGTTGTATTGCCCTGGAAGGTGGCAGCACAGGTGACTCATAGAGCAAGGGTGGCCTGGCTGTCCTGCGTTGCACAACTTCCCTTTCCCTTGGAACAGCCGAAGCTCACAATCCTGTTCGCTCTAGACCACAGTGGTACAGAATACTATTGAGACGAATTAATGCAACAGACCGCGCCTTCAGTTTTGACATTTATCTCCGTCAAAGATCCCCTGTTATTAATACTCGGCTGTCATTTGTTGAGAAGTAAAATAGCGAGTTGACAATACAAATTATCTTTAGCGCCATACTGGCAAATTATGTGAAGATCGATAATGACGCTCGAAACACGAAAATTAAATTCGAATTTAAAAAGTATTAGAAAATTGCCTCTCAATACCTGTAATATTCAACTGAGAAAAGTCTATAGAAAATGTAAACGTTACCTATATAGATATTAATAAATTAAAAAATTATTTCAACAAATAATTGTTTATTCAGTTAATGAAATTAAAAAAAAAAATGGGAAAATGCCTCGCAAAGTTCTGCATTTTTCAGTGCAGTTCCTATCTAAATTTCCATCTATCTTTCACAGTCTAAAATCATCTCAAGGGGAAATGTCCCTTCAAAGCAAAAGCGCGGGTGTTGTTTCAATAATGCCGGTTTTTGAACCGGTAAATGCCAAGTGTGCACCGAGAATGACGGCATTCTCCCCTTCGGGCGTGTTTGTTAAACGAAACCGATCAAGGCTCAGTTGCATACGGGTCAGGTTTGATTCGGATTGATGCCGTAGAAACACGAATCCGGCAAAAACGATCCGACTTGAGTTGCAACATTGCGTCCTAGGATAGCACGATTTTCAACGTCAATTTTACAAATTCGATTGAATAGGGGAGCAAATCCAACGGAATTATCAAGGTACCAATGAAGCTCCGCAAGGCGAATACCATCCAAATGTTTTTGGGGCAAAAGTGAAATGCGAGTTAGCCAAAACGGTGTGAATTTTGACGTTTGGAGCTACTGAAAATTGTTTAAAATCCTCTAATTGATTTTTTTTTTTTTTTTTTGGCTCGATAGATCCCCCAAAACCTCTACTTCTAGAAATTATTTTCAGACCTCGTGCCTCATCCCTAAATCCGCTTCTTCCTTTTCTTTATACTCCACTTTATTTTACATCTACTCTTCTTTTTCTTCTCCATCAACAAATACCACCTCGTCCTTCTCAATTTCCCCCTCCTCCTCATCTCGATTTCTCCTCCTTAGTTCAAAAATACTTCAACCTCAAACTCTAAATATTCATCAACACCCAATTCCCAATATTCCTACAAAAATTTCCAATCAAACAACTGATAGAAAAATAAATTGAAAAAGCTCCCTTCCATTTATTATTCTGACCTAACCCCTCTCCTTTCTCCCTCCTCTTCTTAACGGTTTATCGTTCATATAAAAGTTCAACTCAAGAAAAAATACAGCATCGAGCTGCGCTGCTGGCATTTCAAGAAAAATTCCAACCTCCTAGAGACGATTTTTTGTCCTAATTATTTTCCACGCTCTAGTTAAAACGAGGGAATTTCGCGTTTGGTAGATTCCTGACCTTTGGTTTAGTACTAACAAGTCGGCGTACTCATGTTTCCTTTGAAAGAAAATAACACGTATCGATGGCACTCGACCAGTAAAGAGCAACAGGTGATTCGGCGTGAACGTGATTCATTGCCAAGGGAGCGGCGAAGAAATGCTTCTAAGAGCGATCGTAGTACTACTTCGATCGAAAGCGCGAACTTCATTGTGCAACCTGACATTGCACCCGGTTAGCGACCTATGTGATAGGTTTGCAATTGAGTCGCTTTGGGTCCTAGAAACCGAGAAAAATAGAATTGCGACGAATTAGCGAGGTGGCAATTTCAGTTCGTCGCTGGCTATTGAAAAATATCGCTCGGGGGTGATTTTTGCACGATTTTACGTGCTCAAGAGCCCGAATGTCCCTAAAAGACGTATTGCGTGCGAAAGAAACTTCCTAGAGTGAAAGATCAGTAACCGCCTCGGGTTTTGACTTTGTTTCGTAACAAGTTATCGGTTTTATAGCAATAGCATCCCGATCCTGAGGTAATTTATCGCTTCTTAGGCGGTGATTCACATCTGCAGCGAGTTATTTAATCTTCGTCGAAAGCAATTAAACTAGGCGTGTCAGGCGATCATGTTTGCCGCTTTCGCTCGCCGGCCGATTTTTTTTTCAACCTTTGAAGGTCAATAGGCGCATTTTGGTCGAAGAGGCGGATAATAATTGGACATAATAGGAGACCCGCAGCCCTGCATTTGCAGGCGAAGAATCTCAAGTAAGATTCCACTCACTTGGCTCATTTTGAAATAGGAAAAATCAAATCGTCGAAACAATTCTTTGAGAAGGGCCTGGTGAAACGGAATGATACATATTTTTACGGAATTGGAAGCGTGTTGGTCCTATAACCTGATAGTATTAACGAAGATTGAGAATGACTCTGCAAGCTTATCTCCCCAGCTTCCAAAGCGTTTTCCTAGCACCACTTCTTAATTTTGGGCCTCACCACATTTTGTGCGTGCAAGTTTTTTCAAAAAAAAAAAAAAAAAAGGCATTTTGTGGAAACGCTACGTAGAAATCCTTTATCTGAATCTTATATTTCATGATTTCCGTTATAAGCTTAGTCCAATTTAATAACGAGCTGAAACGGTGACTGTAGAATGTAGGAAATTTAAGACCATAGTTTATAATAGTAGGTAAGATTTGGGTAGCGTAAATACGAGCCGAACGACGACATACCGCTCGTCATGGTTGACGTTTTCAAATACAAGAATAGCTAATATTGTATTTATTTTGTAATGTACAATTTTGTGAAAATCAGTAAGAGGTTAATAAAAGGATAATGTTGATATTAAACTCCTTAATGATTTGAATTGAATGCTTTGAATTGCATCTAATGCTTTTTTCTAACGTTTGTTGCAACCTTATAGCAACACGAATGCGAAGTTGGTCACTTAATTTTTTATATACATTTATGAACAACCTTAAATCTCAGTTATCGGGATAGTTACTGGCAAGGCGAATACATACAAATAAATACTTCTTTTCCTTGTCGTCACATTTTTTTATGTCCCAGGGGGAGAAAAACCAGGCGACTGTTTCTCAGATCCTTTCATTTCCACAGGACGGTGAACCCTCTATGGCTCCCTGAAGATGCCTGAACGGGCGAAAGTGCT
Organism: Tupiocoris notatus; assembly: GCA_037159825.1. Lineage (NCBI taxonomy): Eukaryota > Metazoa > Arthropoda > Insecta > Hemiptera > Miridae > Tupiocoris > Tupiocoris notatus. The sequence continues at coordinate 63,799 of JASJUZ010000539.1, read as the reverse complement.
CGGCCATCAATCTGGGAGTAGTCGCTTAGTTTTTCTCCCCCTCACAACCCCTGGTTAAAAATATGTAGTCAATTTAGGGTTTTCGTACGAGTTGAACGATTTTTGTGGCATGGGAAATGAAGAAGTTACTTTACCTTCAACGGCAGGTTCCAAGCGGAAATCATCGGAAATTTCTTCTTACGCTTTTCTATAATTATTCTATAATTTTATTCTAATTTAATTCTATAATTCTATTTTCATAACGCTTCTCGAGTTATGGTACAATTTACAAGCGCTTCAGTTCTACTGTTTGCATTGAAGTTGTTGCCCAAGAAGGCATTGCTAGGCGAATGCTCGTAATATTCATCAAGACTTGAGATCGGGCATTAGCCGGCCACAAGCATGTTTTTCCCCTTTTAAAATCGCTGCAAGGGATAATTTGTTTTAAATGAATAGTCTCATGGATTTCAGTACGCGCCATAAAAATCGCCAAAAGGCAAAATATGGACAGGAAAACTCGAATTATTATTCAAACTTTAAAATGGTGATACGATGTCAGTTGAAGGGGCAAGGAAAGCTTTTGCTGTACTTGAAGCAGTAACGACGTTCTCGAGTTCGTTCGGTCGTTTATAACTAGGACTTGCGTGTGAACGAATAATCTTCTGCTTCAGAGGATATTTACTGATGAATCAGCAACCAAAACCAATAAGGCCACCGCGGTAAGCGAAAACTTCTAATATTTCTCTCTTACCAAAACTTCTATCCTTGCTTAATAGGTCTTTCGGGTTGGGAAACGAAAATACGTCAAGTTGCAAACCTTTTTGATTATACTATAGTACATTACCGGCACCTTTTTATCGCCGTAATGCGTCGGATCGCTCCAGTTTCATTCGAACGACCCCGCCACGGGGGATTCTTACGATCCGACTCACCTTGAGACGACAAGTCAATGGGCTCTGTTGCGACAAGAGAAATATTAATTCGGCGGCTCCATTCCTCCAATACGGATGCAATATTGTATAAGTAAAGTTCATTCGAAAGCTGTCCCTCGTTTGTTACACGCGTAGGCAAGAAGACAATGGACCGCGATTCAATGGAGCAATTAACTCCGTATTATACAAGCCGATTTAATTTGCCTTTGAGCGTGAAATGCCCAAACGGAGAAGTTGATTTTGCACGTACGCATTCAACTGCTAACGATTCGGAAGCCGTAAAGAGCAGAAGAGGTTTTATGTGTTGTATGTTAAGTGTAGAGATTTCCTCACCTTCGATTCACGCTTATCGAAGATCGACCCATTGTTAAACTGATCTAATAGTCTCATAAAGGCCTTGCTCCGATTTGACGCATTTTGAGGGACATCTCTTCCAAGGTTGAGAGTATCGCTTTTTCTACTTTTTTTTTTGTTGCTCCTACGAATAACAGACAACCTTTGACCAATAGGTCAATAACGTTAGGGGCATTTTGTCCCGTGCGATGGAAAGTAAAAGGAGATATCTTTAATCAGCCTAGGAACAGAAGTTTTATCGAATTTTCGGTATTGACCTAGTTCGCTTCTAACTTGCTCACTCGTTAATTGACTGTTTCTATTGATTCAACTGAAGAGGAAATATTTCATTTGATGTAGACCCAATATCGGGCGAGGAAAGGCCAAAACGGATCTAACTTATTTAGAGTTAATATAGTTCTCAGGCTAAAAAATTATCGATAGAGTGGAATATTTTTCTATCCTGGTATGCGTAGTCAACGATGTCGTGTCCAATTATACAAAAACACTAATATCGAATTCGAAAAGCTCCATAGATATGCACAATATTATTTATACTTGGAGGCGAAAAATCTGTGTCGAGCCTGTTGACGTAAACCTGTACTTAAATGCTCGTGACATATCGCTGTAGAAAAAAGGACCCGAATCAGAGATCGAGGTGTTTCAAGGCTGTAATTCGCGATGACTGATGGTCCCATACGCGTTCGCACCTACGTAGCGAGCTCAACTATTTAGATTTAGGTCTCGCATATTCGAGATAGACCCCAAGAAGGCGAAATCACTTCTATCTCATTTCGGCTTAAAGCTTTATCATTGCCGAATGTGACAATCCGTCCAGTGGAGAGTCAACTGTGCCAAAGAAGACTGAATAGACGATTCAAAACGGTTGAGAGGTCAAAAAATGATAAAATTTGACGTTGGGTTTATAATATCGTGTAAAAATCTCTATTCATTGGCTTCGGTAATGATTTAAGAAGACCATCCATTTGTGATAATAGACTTGTCCGAGCATTTGTGAACGAATCCACCTAACAACAGATTGGAAACTGTAAGGGAAAACTCCTTAGCAACAATTGTAATCATTGTTGTATTATTTAACAATTGTAATTATTGTAATTGTTGTTGTATTATTTTTCTTAATTTTCAAACTAAAATCTAAATTCCTCGTCTCTCGGTATAGCTGGAGAGGGAGAGTTATTGACGACCATTCCAAAAAGTATACAACGATTTTTATAGCTCCTAAAATTCTCGAGTGATATCATAATGCCCAAGTTCCGAAAATCACAATCCTACACCGCTTCGATAAATTGAGCACCATTAACGCTACCAATCTCGTTTTTTTTTCTTTTTTTTTAGAGTTACCTCACAGATTTATTTATTGGATAATCGGATTTTACATTCAAAACATCGAATTTTGAGGGAGACGTATACAATTTTCTTTCTCTGGCGATTACAATGGTTTACTATTGAATAATAAAGCAAAATTGCTCTTCCAAGTCGTCGAAATCTTCCAAAAAAAAGAAGAAAATAGTGTGAACCAAGCGATGAAAAACGAGCGTCATCCGCTCGACGTAAAAAAAAGTTTTAAGGCCTTGCTGACCATTTGAAAATTTTGAATCCTATACGGGCTGTAAAAATCAAAATAGGAAAACAACTTTGAAGTATTAGGAGTTCGATAACGGCTAAGTTGGCAAATCCGCTTGGAGATCAATTTCTGACAATTTCATCTTTTTTTACGGGGATGATATTATTTTTATTATTATAAAGACTTGTGTCAGTTTCTTATCTCAGAAACTTGTTCAGAAAGTGTTTCTGAGTATTGTACTGCAAAAAAATTGTTCCAAATAAGTACACGTTCATTCCCAATACATCGTAAGCATGAATCACTCCTAGGAAAGATTGTTATTATTTCAACCTAAACATTTTTTCACGTCTCATGTCTCTAGCCAACCAAAATTCGTATTTTCGAGCGTTACAAATCTTTCAGTAGAGCAGCTTCTCGACCGGGCATCATTCGGAGATTTATTGCTCTAAAAAGATTAGAAGGACTACCGCTCGAATCTGCTGAGAAAAAAGCAGCAAAAAAAAACAATTTTGTCCTGAATTTTTAAAAATATTTTTACTTCCATGTTTACCTAGTAAATGGAAGTATTGAAATCGTCTGAAAAGACGTCCTTTTTCATTTTTTTATTTTTTTTTATGTCAATCGGATTGGAAGGGAAATCAAGATTTAAAAATTCGTCATTCTCCCTATTTGTGAGCTGCGGATTCGCCTTGAAATTAAGAATAGCCGAAAGATTTCTTACAAGTTAATTATCCACTCCTATTACCGCTGTCGACTCCAGGTCGTCTCGGTGGCGGATGAAATTTATTAGGCCCGCGCCTTTTTCGAGTTCGACTACCCCTAAGGGGCAACACCCATGTGTATCTGGGCGAGGATTGGCCAACGCGTTTCCTCTTGTTCTCTTCTCGGCTCTCCGTTGGGCAATTCGGTCGAGCTGCCTCCGTACAAGGTCAGCTCGATCGTCCGGAGGTTCAATTTTGATGAACGACGGGATTCTCCGATGGGATTGCTAATCGTAATACGTGTTAACTCGAATAGCGAAATGTTCACCCGTGACCTACATAATGGCAATAGTACTGTAGCGCGTACCTGTTGGAATTACACCGGTTAAGAGACAAGTCCAAGTCAAAATCTCACTTTTCCTATTTCCAGCCGGTGCATTTTAGTTCTTTTGCGAATTCCGAAAGTCAAACCCGTTGTAAAAAAAAGGCCGCACAACAGAAATAACTTGTTCGATTTAAAAAACATAGTTTACGTTTTTTTGAGGGAGAAACATGGATTTAAAAAGTACCCAAAAAAAATGTCTAGTTTCGAAATAATCAACTGCGAATTTTCGGCGCTCTCGCGGTTATCACTTTTAAACGAAGCATCTTACAGTGGTAAATCCATGTTTTGTACCATGTTTCAACTTGCGCAAAGTTTCAGCCGAGATAAAATTTTTCCAACTTTAAAGTTTTCCAACATTTTTTGTAACTTTAACCCTCGACAACTTCAGCAAAAACCGTCAATTCAGATGTTTCATTATACCGAAGGATAGGTAATTTATTTGTCCACATATTGTCCTAGTAATCTATCTGTCCATTTTTCAACCGTTTGTGCGGAATTCAAGAATATTGGTGGAATTACGCGAAAAATCTCACTTTCCGACTTGAAACCTTCTTTTCATCTATTCAGGACAAAAGAAACCAAGAATGTTGCATTTATTATTGATATACACACCACCAACTATCATTATGCACGAATTGAACGAAATTAAAATTAAAAAAATTTTCACAAAAAAATCAAGGGGAACCCCTGCGAATTTTCTCCAACGATCAGTTGACGATTTTTTTCTCGTCTTACAATACAGATAAAAATCTGAAATTTTCAGGCAAGTTGTATTTTACCAAGATGTATTTTTGTAATTTTTTTCAATCCGCGGAAAAAATTGCAAGTGGCTCAAAAAATCAGTTTTTGAACTCACAAAAATCGAACTTTAACCGAGCTTAACGCGGTCAAAATTATCGTAAATCTTTTGTTTTAATACGTAGGAGCCTTCATTTGCGTGCTATAAACAAGTGCATAGCAAAAAGTTTGCCAGAAAAAAATTATACAGCGCCACAGGAATTATTTTCCGTGAACCGAGCTCCTGACCGGCCGCTGGCGTCGGAAAGGATAAAAAATATAACTTGAGTTTTCGAGCGATTGCCAATACACTTCCTACAGAAAATTTAACGCTGAATCCGAATTTGATGTCAAAACCACGGAAATTTGACGTCAATTGTGAGTTTTTGCCATTTTTAGGGTTTCAGTAATTTTCGTTTTTCAGCGGTAATTGAAAACACTAACAGAACTGTTTGCTCACGATCATAAACATATTTTTAACAGGAAATTAGAAGTAGAACTCGAATTTAAAGTGAACAATTCAAACATCGAATAATATTTCTCTTAATTTTTTAAAATTTATTTTCATACTTTTGAAGTTTCAAATTTTGATTTTTTTTCCGCCATGTTCGATATTTTAGTGAAATCGACCCCGTGGAAAAAATTTAATTAAAATCGTTTTTTGAAAAAAAAAAGATTTTTTTTTTAACTATTATGTAATGAACCCATTGAGCCATAAACACAGTGAAAATGGTGGATTTAACTGGACGATCCAAACCGCTGGGACTTTCTTTTACAACATTTTTGCAACCTCCCCGACTTACACAAGGTTTGGATTTAACGTGTATATTTATCATATAACGTAGATAGAAATATATTTCATAATGACAATTAGATAATATGAATCAATTTTCATGCAATTCTCAGAAGCATTCGCGAGTTAGGGACGAAAACTTATCGCAAAAAAATGTTATTATGTATTAAGAGTATCTCCATCCATTGTGATTTCTATGTTTATAAATTAAAATAATATTTTTAAAAAAATAAAAATAAATAAATAAAATTATAAATAATTATTTTTACCATTGTTATCTTTGCCACAGTCAAGATTTTGAATAAAAAAGTTTAAATTAAAATAATAATAAATCAAAATAATAAACTTGATCCAAGTTGTTTATCATTAATTAGTCTCAGATTTCCTTAATACATAATTATATAAATCTGACCGAATAAATCAATCTTCTGGCGAATCCTTTCCTCTTTCCTAAATCACTTGGTCTGAAATCATTGGCCGGAAGAAGTATCATTTTTCGAATTCGTCGATTTCCACGGCTTTGCGTCGACCTAATGATTTTCAAAGGAAACGATCTCTTGCCGCGATTTTCAAAGGGAAAGAACGTGCGTGCTTTGACGTTAAAGACGCGTCGATTTCTGAGCCAACGAGAGTGAAAATGTTGACCTCTTTTGACAGAGCGGAACAAACTATCTACAAATTCGGTTGAAATATTACGAACCTAGTTATTATTTCGGCGACCGGCAAGGGCGCTCCGTTGAAATCAGAGGTCAAATCTATTAAAACTCGCGCGTTTTTTCCTGAAAAAGACCTGCCCTAAAGCGGCGATTTCGGAGACGATTGTAAATCATGCGAGACCTTAGGAAATGCGATTCTTCGGGATACCTCAAGTTTGAAGGAGTCATCGATAGAGTCGACTTGCTGTGATTTACTGCGACTATAAAGGCTTTCTGATAGCAAATAATAGTGTTTTTATTTTTATTCGACGTAGAATCTCTTCAAGAAAAATGGCAATGGAAGAAACGGTTCTGATTGCAAGTCGAGGTTTTCCTTTAAAAGGTGAACGTTTATAGGAAATTTGTGTAAAATGAATAAAAAACGTTTATAAAAAATAAACAGGTTTTTTTAAAAGTAAAATGTAGAGTTTAGGATTTTTGAGAATTTTTCATCCTAACCAATTAAACAATATATTTTATATATTGAATTTGAAAAGTAATAGCCAGATAGTCCGGCTGGAAAAATCGCTTTCGACTGGACAATGCGAGAATGAGATTAATTTTATACCGTAATCCTTAGAACGGTTGAACAATTCTGATTTTCTTAGGACTTTTATTTTCGTATGAACTTGCCTTTTGATTATTTTTTCAAATCACTTTTTTCCGCATTTGTTTCAAAAGCCTTCGGAAGGCTCGAAAATTCGACGGAAACGTTTTCTTCCTAGTGAAAATTCTCTAGAGGGAAAAAATGCGTGTTTTATTTATTTATTATTTACTTTTTCAAATGAATATTTTAGATTGATTCTAAATTAGGTTTCCCGCATTTTTTATTGCGTAAAATATTTCTGAAAAAACTGCAGCGTTGGGTAATTATTTTTCAGAGTTGATCGAGAAACCGGAACGCAAAATAAATAAATGATCGTATGATCGTAATTAATTAGTATTTTTTCACTTTTGATTCGGATTGTACGTCGAATTTTCTGCAAAAAAATCCGGCTTTCGAAATCGCTGGAAACAGAAGTTTTTAATTAAATTTTTTCGATACCTGCCGATCGAGAATTTCACGGAGTAATTTACTAGAAATTATTTCCGTGAACGAATTTTTCCGCTGCAAACTTGGTTTGTTTGGCATCCAATGGCGTTCATCTTCTGCAATACAATTTATCGAAGGAAATTAAAACTGCGGTAAGATTATTCAAAAATTTTCTCAATTTAAACCCTGATTTATTCATTTATTTTTTTACAACTCGGAAATTTTTTCAAAAATTGAAAATTTGCAGAATTTTATCAAGAACTTCTCTGAGAATTTCGAATCTCTAATCTTTTTATCGTATTTTTCTCCCGGCTAACTACGAAGAATTAAAGGTTTTCGATTAGTTAGAAATTGATATACGAATCGGATGAAAAATGAGCGACGCTGTATTGAAAATCGGAGGCGACTCTGGGATGGGCAATATCTTAGAATTGGCGACCTTCGGGCCCACTTGTATTGTTTTTCTCAGCCTCGGATTACATGTGGAGCAACATATATCGCGCGCCTATATTGTATGACAAAAGAATGTTGTGAAATAAAGTAAACGACAAAAACTTGCTCGCCGCTTTTGTTCAGCTAATTCGTGTCCTTTCGGCCCTGTAATGAGCCGAGGTTCGAAAATCGAAGGGCAATTTTTTTTTTTGACCTTCTCTACTGCATTCGACGAGTGGACAAGATCAATCGCACCTATGATCGTCCAGTCGCCTTTCAAAAAGTCCGCTTCAAGGTCAATGTCGTTCAAATGATGAGGCGTTTCGTGTATTAGACTAGAATGCTGCAGCATTTCCTTGTATAACGCTCGAAAGAATACTGATCGGCAGAAATAGCTAGACGGTGCATTTTAAATCATCCGCTTTGAATAATTTACGGTATTTCATACTTGAGGTGGAAATAGAGGCAAACATTTCTCCGTAAGATATTCGCTCATTTTTTGTTGGCTCTTTTTAATTTTTTTTTTCAATTGTTATTCTGGCAAGACGACAAGTTCTTGTTTTTTTTCTCCTTTTGTGTCTTTTCTACACTCTTCATTAAACATAATTTGAGGTGCATTTATTTTTGCCGAATTTCTTACGATTTGCACACCACACGACGTGCTTTATCTTTGCCGGAATAGGGTGTGTTTATTATAGTAGGTAGGTAGTTATTTATAGTAGATTATTTCATTTATTATTAATTTTATTTTTTTTTAAATATTATTTTAATTAATAAGAAATCACAATGGTTTCAGTTGATACCTTATTCTTTGTCGTTTCGAGTGAATCGGTTCTCGTTTTTTGGCTTCTTCGCGACGTACCAATTTCCAGATTATAGGAAAGTAGCGATTCACGGCTTGACGACCGGACGCTTTGGATTTTTAGCTGCTTACCTCGCTTTTTCCGTTTTCACTTTACGAGGCATTATTTTGGTTCAGTACGCTTCAGGAAATCTGAGACTAATAATTGATTTAAAAAAACTTGAATCAAGCTCAAGCAAAAATTTAACAATTTTATTCAAAATCTCGTCTGAAGATAACTATTGCAAAAATAATAAATATGGAGACCACAATTGAAGGCGGACTTCACAACAAATTATACACTTCGTGTTCTGTGCGTTTTTTAAAATATTAGCCAAGTTCCGAGTTGAATGACAATTCGGGGAATTCGTCGCATTTGTATCAATTGGGCGGTCAAATGAAAGGAAATTTGTGGTTTTGACCTTTCAACGGGTTTCAGATTATAGTTTCGTAGGGCGTGTTGCCGTTTAGAAATGTCAAGATTTTCGGTTGGTTCGGCCGTGAAACGCCCCGGTTTCACAATCAAAACCCATATCAGGACGGCTAACTATTTATAAGAAGAGGTTTCTCATTTATAGAAATTATAATGAGCTGGTTCGAGTATATTTTAATATACGAGCGATGATGACAAATTGTAGGTACTGACTTTTTTAAATATTTTATAATGTGCTGTGGAAATACGAGCCGAACATATTTTATTATAATATCATTTTAGTTGTCAAATAAAAAAAATAGCTAATACAATTGTACAATATAATTTATATATAAAATTTTATTATAATAATTATAATAATTTTATAACATAGCTAATATAATTTTAGTTGTAAAATAAAAGAATTGCTAAATTGTATTTATTTTGTAATGTAAAATTTTATTTTTATTTTTTATTTTTGTTAATAAAAGGGTAAACGTTAAGATTAAACTCTTTAATAATTTGAATTGAATGTTTTGAATTACATCTAATGCTTTTGGTATATTATTAATAATAAACCATTTGTTATCGGCCAAGAAAACAATGTCTAACCTACCCTCAAAATTTAATTTTTTTCGTTTCAAGGCATGTATAATATCCAGGCATGTATCAAATATCCAAAAAAAAAAGTTTCCAATGTCGTAACCGAGAACGGCATTTATCGCGCAATCGATAACGGTCGAATCATGCATTTCAAGCAGAATTAAAAGAGCAGTTTCTTCTAAATCGACAGTAGGAAGCAATTATTGTAGAAATCGCTTACTCGTCATTTGTGGAACGTGTGATTTTCAAACATTCCTTGACATACTTGAGCACGCAATCCTTCAGTCGAGAGTTAATTTTACAGAGGGCTTTCAAGTTGAATGTCGATAATGCTAGCATCTGGAGCAAAATTAGCGTCGAGATTACACATGGCGAGGGTGGTTGATTATCAAGATGACCATGGAAAATCAGCATACTCAAAGACTCTCATTTGGAATTTTTCGATTATGAATTATCATGCAAGTCTTACCAATATCTTATATTTTCGAAAATGTCTCGCAATAGCTCAATTCGAGCTATACTGACTCTGTTTTGGCTCATTCGAATTTGAAACTCGACAGAAATGACCAGACATGTACCCAAAAAATATTGGAAAATATTAATTTTCTTAAACACTAAAGTAAAACTTTTTTAAAAACTGCTTTTATTCTGTTTTATTTATTTTTATCTACTTGTACCTTATCTATTCCTATCTGCTTTATTCTGTCTTATCTATTCTATTTTTATCTGCTTTTTACCGTTATCTATTCTCATCTCATCTGAATCTTAACAACTCGTTAAACCAGTTTTTTGATCCATCGCAAGTTTCACCGTCATAAACGCTCTGCTACCACTTTTTATAAGTGATTGCTCTTACAAGGCGTTTCAGCGCCGGCTCGCGGTAGAAAAAAGATTTTTTTTTCGAAAAAAAGAAGTAAAAACGTCCGTTTAGGTAAATATATATTTAATCACTCACAACAGGAGCTAACAGGCAGGTCTTCGTGGTTTATACCATATTCTAGCGGCTCCTTCCATTCTAATACGTACTATGGAAAATTATCAGTCTTCAGGTCGACCTTCTGGCGGCATCTGGTTCCTGAACTTGGCAGACCTCCCCACCTGACACTCCCTCGGACACACCCCCAGGAGCACCCCAGCTTCGTTTTCAACCCCTTCTTCCCCCGAGGTGGCGTGGATTTTCAAAACCGACTATATAAGACTACATGGACGTCCATCGAGATCATAGAACTTTCGAGTCCTCACAACAAACAACATGTACAAGGTGTGTGCCGAATATAATTTATACAGATATATAAATACTTATTTGGCTTAAAATCTTAATAATAGAGCAACTGTGAATTTTTTCACTAATAACTTGCGGAAATTTCAATTTTTTTTTTGCTCGAAAAATTTATCAAGTGACTTGAGACACGCTAAAAATGTTTACAATGTAGGCAAAAAATAATGCATTACATACGTACACGAAGTTTATCGAACCGAAATTTCAAACATATTTCGGCTTATTTAATTATAAATTATTTATTGCAATTTACATTCGACTAAAACACTCGTTTCGATCTGTGCCCAAATTGCTGTCAAAGTCACTATTTCTCTGGACAACAATTCATTTTCTAGTTTAAAAGTAGGCGAAATTTATTTTGAAAGCTTTTTTCCATTAGTGTTTCAATCTTAGCTCTTTTTGAGCGTGGAATTTCGTGGTTTTTTTCCGTGGAATTGCGTTCGACTAAGATCGAGAAATGAGCGTTACAAAAAAATTTCTATTCCCATTTATAAATTTTATACTGTTCAACACTTGTCCAAATTGCTCACGGTGACAAAATTTTCAAAACTGTAATGCTGTTTTTCTCAACTTTTATTCTAAAAAATCAATGATTCGATTAAAAAATTAAATTGTCTCTGTTTCAAGTACGTTTAACAACTGAAAGATAGAAGAATCATTTTGAAATCGTTTTTAGTTTTTTCTCAATTCTCATGTTCCACTATTTTTCGCCCGATTTAGTTCATCGTCCTCGCCGCCACTTTGGCCGCCGCCAACGCCGGTCTCGCCCCGGTCGCTTATGGAGCCGCTCCGGTCGCTTACGGAGCCGCCCCAGCTCTGGCCTACAGCAGCTACGCCTCTCACGCACCGGCTCTGACCGCATACGCCGCTCCCGCCATCGCTAAGACCTACGCCGCCCCTGCCTACTCCACCTACGCCGCCCCCGCTTACGCCAAGACGTACGCCGCTCCTGCCTACTCCGCGTACGCCACTCACGCCCCTGTCGCATACGCTGCCCACGCTCCGGCTCTCGCCTACTCTCACGCCCCAGCTTACACCACCTACGCCGCTCCCGCCATCGCCAAGACGTACGCTGCCCCCGCTTACTCCACGTACGCCGCTCCCGCTATTGCTAAAACCTACGCCGCCCCAGCTCTGAGCGCCTACGCCGCTCCCGCTTACGCCAAGACTTACGCCGCCGCCCCGGCCGCCATTTCCTACTCGGCCGCTCCCGCCGTCGCTCACCTGTCCTTCGACGGTTTGGGCACCCACTACGCTTGGTAAACAATGCGACAATCAACATCACTTTCCCCCCAATTTCCACTAAATTCAAACTGCTGCGTAATTTTTCGACCGTTAAACACGAAATAATTGTCTAGGAATGCCAAAATATCCGACGAGACATGAACTTCTGTAAATAATTTAGTCGTAAAATAAAACTTTTTTACACCCCTGATCTTTCGGGGATTTAAAATCGCCTGTTTCTTCTTCAACCCTGATGGAAAAGCTTGTTACGAGTATTATCATGAGTCCGATCATGATTGAGTAAAAAAATGGTTAAATTAAATATTAAACGCTGCAAATGATTTTGCAGTGGTTTATTATTCCTTCGCTTCAATATTGATTTAGAAAGACTATCCATTTGTCATTTTAAATATTCCGAACATTTGTGAACGTTCCCACCGAAAAACAGATGGTAACTATAGGGGAAAACTCCGTAGCAACTATTGTAATTTTAATCATTTTTATTTTTCTTAATTTCCTAATTAAAAGCTAAACTTATTTCCTAACGATACAGCTTATTGCCGTTAGCAGTTTTCCGGCCAAACTGTAAGAGCTAAAAATTTGAAATTTTCACCAAAAATCAATCTCGGTCCTACGACGGCCCAATTCTTGAACCAACTTGCTAGCTCAATTTTAAGGGTATTTTTGAGGGGGAGAAAATTCATATTTTCCAAGGTTTTTCAGAAAAATGTGTACGTGGTATCAAATTATATAGATTTTTGGACGCTGAATCGAATGAGACCGTCGCCGGGTCGAATCCCACATTCGTCAATATTGAGGAATTATTCTTCTCAAGAGTTTCGATATTAGTATGGTGAAGTTTGCACAGAGTTTAGCGACAGCCTTGCAATTTGGCCAACGGGCGACCTCAAAGCTTAGTAAGGGTTGTTACGAATTCGATATAATTATCACAATCATGTTCTATGATTGTTTGGTTCGTTTTCCAAGGCGAATTGACCGAGTCGGCAAAAATCACAAGAGACATTGGTTGCGGAAAATTTTACACTAATTCGAAATGGGTAACAATGAAAGGAAAAATTGAGGATCATCAAAGCTTCAAAAAATATGCTAAATACCGAACAACTGATCTATGAAAAAAAAGAAATTATATAACGAAGAAACTAAATGTAGAAAAATTACAATTACATACGATAGGTTTTTTCTGCCTCTAGCCACCAAATAATTAATAAAAACCGACAATTACAAATTTCTAAAAGCCTTCAAAATATTCAAGAGGACCCACGTTGTCCAATAAATTAAATTCGACCGAAACGCTGGGTCACCGGAGGGAAATAAATCGTTACGTGCGCCTTCAGACGAAATACAGCAGTACCCGCAATACATAACTGTAGTTGCTGGCGTTGCCTATGCCGATGACTAAGGAGTCGAGCGGACGCCGGATAGGATTTTCCGATTGTACGGTATCGCGATCGATTCTTCCTCAGGCTCAAATATAAATAGAGCATTTTTACTCGGTATTTTCAAGGAATATTGCGGAATTATTCTTCTCAAGAGTTTCGATATTATTATGCTTCTTCGCTTGGCTGTGGACCTTATGGTTCCACGTCGCCCTGAAGATGCCCGAATGGGCGAAAGTGCTCGGCCAGCCATTAAAAACCTGGAGAAAAGTCGCCTAGTTTTTCTCCCCCTCACAACCCCTCTACTACTGATATTATTATGGTGAAGTTTGAACAGAGTAGATAAATTGCTATTGTGATAGGTTTTTCTACCTCTAGCCACCAAATAATTGATAAAAAACTAGAATTACGCATTTCTAAAAGTCTTAAAGTTATTCAAGAGGATCCACGTTGTCCCAAAAATTCGACCGAAACGCTCGGTCAGCGGAGGAAATAAATCGTTACGTGCGCCTTCATATGAAATACAGCAGCACCCGCAATACATAGCTGCAGTTGCAGGCGTTGCCTATGCCGATGTCTAAGGCGTCGAGCGGACGCCTGACAGGATTTTCCGATTGTACGGTATCGCGATCGATTCTTCCTCAGGCTCAAACATAAATAGAGCATTTTTACTCGGTATTTTCAAGGAATATTGCGGAATTATTCTTCTCAAGAGTTTCGATATTATTTTGGTGAAGTTTGAACAGAGTAGATAAATTGCTATTGTGATAGGTTTTTCTACCTCTAGCCACCAAATAATTAATAAAAATAACGCTGCAAATGATTGTACAGTGGTTTATTATTATTTCGCTTCAATATTGATTTAAGAAGTGTTAAATAATAATATGCTATGATAGAAAAATATATAACTCTGTGAAACACCGTTGGAGGAATAAGTTGCATTTAGACGACACGAGACGGTTCGCTAACGACTGCACTGAGTTTATATTAATTAATTAATATATTAATTGCCCATGCTAGGAGGACACAATCGATATCGATACAACCATGATATCGATACAATCGATATCACCCACATCGATACACAGCATCGACTCAACTTAACAAGAAGACTATCCATTTGTCATTTTAGATAATTATTCCGAACATTTGTGAACGTTCCCACCGAAAAACAGATGGTAACTATAGGGGAAAACTCCGTAGCAACTATTGTAATTTTAGTCATTTTTATTTTTCTTAATTTCCTAATTAAAAGCTAAAATTATTACAATGGTTTATTATGAATAATAAACCAAAATCATGGAGAAGTGGAAGCCAAAATTAAAGCGAACCGCAACTGCAATTAAATTAAAGTGCTATACATTTTCGCATAGCTTTTATAAGATTGGGCGAAGGCATAGCGATTCATTGTTGCGCAACGCTCTATAGCTAGAGCTTGGTAGAGCGCTTAGCTTCTGTTAGAGCGTCTCAAGTTTCCTCTAGCTTCAACTCGACGCCTAGCTTTTGCTCTATTTTCCACGCGCTTTAAGCTTCATTGCCCCTATAGCTTTTCTGATACGCTCTTGCTCTAGTTCATTAGCTCTTTCTCAAGCTTTCAGCTCTTTATGCGTTTAGATTTAGGTGCTTTATTCAAGCTATATGTTCAGTTTCGCTTAGTATCAAGTTTTTCTCAAGCTTTAAGCAGCACTCGTGACCAATTTCAGCTTGAGCTCTTAAGCTCATTCTCCTTAGAGCTGTACACCTAGACTCTCCTTTGACTTCATAGTCTGCTGAAGCTGTTGGCACTAGCTTCTTCAAGCAGCTTGTGCTCAACGTTCGTCTTTAACTCATTCTTTAGCTTAGCTCCTTCTTTTCCCCTTATCTCTCAACCAAAGCTAAGCTCTAGCCCGAGCATTTGGCCAGGCTTCTTTTTATAGAGCTTTTCTCCTTTTTTAAAGCTTCAATTTACTCTAGCTCTATCTTCAGCTTCTTCTTAATGAGTTTTTAGCTCTATCTTATGTTTTCTTTTCACTATAGCTCTAGCTTTAATTCTTTTTTTTTTTGCACTAGAAGCTGCTCTTAAGCTTCAACCAGCTCGAGCTTAACGCTTAGCTTTAGCTGATCGTCCTTTGCTCAAGCGCTTTACCTTTTACCTTTACTAGCTTTTAGAGCTTGCAAACTGTTGGAGCTCATTCAGCTGATCAAAAAATGGGAGCATAGCGTGTTCCGAACTAAATCAAATAATCAAACGCCGTGAAAATCGGGTTGTATTTCGTCAAGATAAGTACAAACTTACGAACTAAAATTATGGAAAAATACGACTAATAATCGGTTGTAAAACGTATTTTTTTCAACCGGGTAAATACGAATTTTCGGTGACATATTTCAAAAGCGACGGATGGGAAAAAGTGAAACTACATCGCGAAAATAAATTTACACTAAGATCGTTCATATCAGTTGAGTCATTTCGTTAGAAATCGATTTACTGCGACTCGTTCTTGAAGTATTCGACCTGGAATCAGCAGCACAACAATATTTAGCGACAAATTACAGAGTGGATTTTTTTTTTTTTGGCAGTTGAGGAAAAAGAAAAAGGTCTTTAATTTCACGGTTTGTTTCATTGTCAATCCCAGTAGCCAAATTGTTTCTATTGCAAATTAAAAAAATTCCAATAATAATTATTGACTAATCGCGAATTTCGAGTCGGTGTCGAGTGAATCGAAAAAGATTTCATAATAAATTTTTGAAAAAACTTCGATTATGGCAATGCTTTTGAAATGAAAACCCAGAAGAGGCCCAAACGGGCAAAAGAGCTCAGCGAAAAATAAAGTATAGGTTTATAATACTTTAAAAGCTGTAGCGTGCTCAATCGGCTCCATAGCTTCATCCCTAGGCTCTCATTTTGCTTTATGGTCAGCTTCTTAAAAACTAAAGCCGAGCCTTGAGCTAATAAAGCTAATATCATCTGAAAGCTCGAAGCTTGAACGGAGCCAGAGGTAGGCTGAATTACAGCAAGAGCCAAAAGAGTAAGTAAATAGAGTAAAGGATGAGCTAAAGAGCTAGCAGATTTACTGGCTCTATACTACAGCTCTCCTATAAGCTTGGACATGGGAAACAAATACAAGGATACAGAGGGGCTAAATAAGCTCAACAAGATGAGCATAAAGCTATGGAATCTAAGAGCTAGGGCCGAGCTGATGTGAGAGCTTGAGCTTTCAGCTCTATTCATCCTTTCAGTGTGCCCTCCTTCGGCTCTACAGCCTTAGCTTCTCTATTCCAACTCCATCTTCTTCACCTCGCTCTCAGATAAGCTCAAGTTTGAGCTTTTCTTCTGGCTTCTTATTTTTTCAAGCTTCTAGCCATTTAGTAGCTTCTTTCAGCTGATCACTTCTTTGCTCTATAGCTTCATAGCATAGCCAGCTTTCTTAGATGCTCCCTAGCCTTCTTTTCTCACATATCAAAGCTCTTTAGGTGAGCTGTAGTAAAGAGCCGAGCTCTATCTGGCCCTCTTAGCCTTTCTGCTCATTTTTGATCGATTTATACCTAGCCACTCTTTCCCTTCATGGTTCCTTACCACTTGAGCTCTGGGCTTATTTAAGCTGCATGTTTCCTCAAACTTATGATTCCGTCAAGGCTTGGCTTGGCTCCTTGAAGCTCTTAGCTCTATTTCCATCCTGAGTACCTATAGATGGAAAAACGTGAAGTCATCAAAGGGAAGCTGTTTTAAGAGCTATAGAGCAATGGCCAGCAGAGGAGGGTATAAATGGAAGCCCTGCGGTACCCCAGAGGTAGCAATATTATCATCTTAATCGCTCTCTTCTGAGTTTGAAGGACACAAAAAAAAAAGCATTCGATTCAATCCTCGATTAAATATCCTATAAATTTGGTCCTACGGAATTTTCAAATGGAGCTATCATTTTCAAACTACAACCCTTCAAAGTTGGGGTCATCAATTTTTTTTTTAGCGAAAATCATCATTAACGCGCAATTGCAGCCCGCAGAGACCGATTGAATCAAAATGTACCTAACGCTCTTTAAATAAGATGAGTCACATTTTTTGTAGAATTGGTATTTCATTATTTATACCCAGAAAACTGAAAAATGAGATAATTTCTCGGTTTTTTGCTGAACAAGCCAAGAAACCGTCGCAAACTTATTTAGTTGCAAGTCGAAGCGATTAAAAAATATCCAGCCCAAGAGGAATTTCGGTTAGCTCACTTGCCAAGGCTTATGACATTTTATCATTGACAATTTCCGATACATTTGCTTTTGATAAAACTCATAACTGACTCGATCACTCGACACCGACATATACGCCGAATGTGTGAAAATCCCAGAGAGCATCTAGCTCGATAAAATTATCAAAATGACGTTTTGTTTCGTATAGACCACTATTAGTCGCTTGGAATAATGGAAAATTAGAAGTCAAGTAATTGCTGTTGTTGAGATCAGTTGAATTGTTTTTACTTCTTCTTCTTCTTCGCCGGCGATGGTTTGTCCGTCGAGGTGTTGGCCAATTGGGAATTGGGAGTTGAAGGTAGCGACGGGCCTTCGGATTTCTTTTTGCTTGCGTTGCCTGCAACGACAATAATTTAATGTAATATGGAATATATCAGGGACCACAGATAGTCCTTACCTTATGACAATGTAAATTTACGTTAAAAAATTTTTAAAATTTAAAAACAGATTTTAAAAAAGCGAGTTTTAAGCTTAAGTTGATATTAGGACTAGGGGCAGAGCGCCCCTGGTGGCCTCGCCACCCAACCTGTCAGGGGGCTCTAACCCCCACTCCCCTCGGCGCGGCCCGTCGTCAATTTAGATGTTTGAATATCCCAAAAGATAGGTAATTCAACTGTCCACATTTCCCCCATGTAATATACCTGTCCATTTTTCAACCGTTTGTACGTTATTCAACGATATTAGTAGACTATACACTAAAATATCACATTTTTCAACTTCAAACGTTCTTTTCATCTATTTAGTACGAAACAAACGAAGAATGGACCATATATTATTGATATACACATCATCAACTATCATTATGCTGAATTTGAGCGAAATCGGAACCAAAAAGTTTTTCACAAAAAAGTCAAGGGGTCCCCCTGCGATTTTTTTAAACTGATCAGTTAACGATTTTTTTCTCCTCTCTCGATTGAGATAAAAATCTGAAATTTTCAGGAAAGTTGTATCTTACCAAGATGTATTTTAGTGATTTTTTTCAATTCTCGGAAAAATCTGCAAGTGGTCCAAAAAAATCAGTTTTTAAAAGCTCGAAAATTGGACTATAACCGTGATTTTCGGGGACAAAATTCATTTGAATCAATTGTTTCATTATGCAGGAGTCTTCATTTGAACGCCTTACACACGTGTATAGCAAAAAATTTGGCGTAAAAAATCCAAACAGCTCCACAGAAATTATTTCCCGTAAATCGAGTTTTTCACCGGCCGACATTTCGAGCTCCGCAGGCATCAGAAGAGGTGAAAAATTCAACTTTGGTTTTTAAGTGTTTTCGAATGCTATTCTTCAAGAAAATCGAACGCTGAATCCGAATTTGACGTCAAAACGACGGAAATTGGACGAAAACCTTGAGTTTTTCCCATTTTAAGTAGTACACCCTTTCTATGTTTATCAACTTTGAGAATTCGCTGCAAAGACTTACAGTACAGTTCAATATTATTTTATAGGAAATTAGACGTAGAATTCGAATTTGAAGAGAAAACAATCAAATTCTAACGATTAATAATATTTTTCGATTTACATACTTTTGAAGTTTTTACATTGGAATTATTTTTCGTCTCGTTTACGAATTTTGAAAAAATAGATGCTGTGTAAGCAAATTGAGAAAATTTAATTTAGAATAGATTACAAATAAATAAAGACAGTGATTATTTTTTGTTTTTGAGATATATTCCACTTTTTGGTAAAAAACGTGTTTTGAGTTTTCTTCGCCCGCAAATAGCTCCTCGGGATATAACATAAATTTATATTCCGTGGATTCTGAAGCGATCGACAGAAATGTCGAAATGGCGAAAGTGTTCACAATTTCCCGCACAACATATCTTTAATGCACATGGTATGTATAAAAATCAATATTCAAAGAGTTACAGCTCCCGATAGATAAAATTTCGCGATCATAAAATTTAACCAAATCGACGTTTTTTGATAAATTTTGAATTTTAGTGAAAAATTCCCTGCGATTTTTTTAACCGATCAGTTAACGATTTTTTACTCCTCTCTCAATAGAGATAAAAATCTGAAATTTTCAGGAAAGTTGTATCTTACCAAGATGTATTTTAGTGATTTTTTTCAATTTTCGGAAAAATCTGCAAGTGGTCCAAAAAAATCAGTTTTTGAAAGCTCGAAAATTGGACTATAACCGTGATTTTCGGGGACAAAATTCATTTGAATCAATTGTTTCCTTATGATTTGAAAAATGATGAATGTGAAAAATCAACGCGAGAAATCAAAATTCTGGAGGTTTTTCAGCCGATGGTCTCAAATTTTAAGTATACCCTATTTTTTTCATCCAAATCCCAGTTTCTCAATCAATCGTATACCTCTCCTCCTCCTCGTTGAGCAGTTTAATTTAAATAGGTAGATTTTTAAAAACTACCTCGTCCGCCGCGTCCCTTTCTTCGTTCAGCCTTCTCGCGCTCTTCGAGTTCGGCGTTTTCCCGTTCGATAAGCGTTATGAGAGTGTTGCAACGGCGCTGAAGCTCGACAGCTGTGCGCGATTTGATGAACCAATCGAATCTGAATTGAGGCGTCGCTCTGCCAGAAATCGAAAAGAATATGAAAATAATAGTATGCAGAGGATTGTGAAAATCTTTGGCGAAAAAACCTAAAAATATTCATCTTTTTACTTCATTGTTATTTTTATTCGTCACATTTTTTTTCCACTTATTTCACTCTTCCGACAAAAACTTGAAAAAGGTCCACGATTCTAAAAGAACATTCTGCGACGAATAAATTGAAAAGGACGCGATTCAAAAGTGTTAAATTAGCCCAATTTCTACAGCCAATCAAAAACTACCAACTTTTGCAAAAAAAAAGGAGACTGTTCAGATTGTTTTTTAAAGGGTTGTTTCTTCAAGAGAAACGATTTAACGAGTTAACTTCAACAGAAACCCACGAACCTTCCCCAAAAAATTGTAAAATATCAATAGGAAAGTTAAAAAAATTTGAATGCTGGTAAATTTATTTTACTTTCTTTTCCAAAAATGGGATTTCACCGTAACAAACACAAATTGAATTTTTTAACAAAAAACGAATAAATAAATTTAAAAAACTTTCAAGATTCTAAAAAGTAGGCAAAATTAATCACCTCGAGATGTTTAAATTTTTCTTTTAAACTATACGAATTTTTGGAATTTACAAGTAGAAACTGCTCTTTGGAAAAAGTTTGAAAATCTCGAGGTTTTTGGCTCAATAAAGCTGTGCAGAGAAATATTTTGTGTACGCTCTTCAAATGGTTATTAAGACCCGAATGGGACATAACAATAGTACCATTAATTATATCAAATAATGACACATACCTGACCATGGCTCTAAGTTCTTCGTAGACGTTTTCCTTGTCAAATCCCAACTTGAAGAGCATGCAGACTAGAAAGCGGTCCTCTTCTTCCGTGTAATTCTTGCCCTTGTTCGTTCCGTATGAAATTCGCAACTGGTGGAACGGCGCTTTGTAACGTCCCATCTGTGAAAACAACTGATAATACTCAATAACGAGTTTGAAACACTAAACGGACTCGGATGATTTATCGAAATGTAAATTTATGAAACGTGGGCTCATCATTTCAATTTCACCGGATTTTCAAACACAAAATGCAATGAAATTATAACAAAGTTGGGGAAGATACCTTCGGTCATTCAACTGATACAATAAATGGGAAAAATAGAGCACCTTTGCTTCCAATGCCTTCTTGATATCGGCGCGACGTTGGATTTTCATTTCGCCTCTTTCAATTTGATTCATGATACGTTCGTAGTCCTGGATCTCGCTGAAGCGCTCCCAAAATACTTCAGAATAGGCTCTCACTTCTTCGGGAGTTTTGCCTAGAACAATTGATTAAAAGAGCTCTGGAAGATAAGTATAGCTGGAGAAAAAAGCATAGCAGAACTATGGCAAGCCAGTTTTGGGTAAAAAAAAAATTGAAAAAAAGGGGTTTGTGCTTCAACTTCTTTTTTTTTTATTCAACGTTGTGGATACTTGATGATTAGGCAAAGACCCACGATGCTCAAAAGGGCAAATCAGCGGAGAGTTATGAAGAAAGAGTAGCCATTTACCCTCTTTTTCAACACTCAGAGCAGTTTTTGTCAAGGCATGCTAGCGAAAAAATCAATAAATACCTTCCACATCCTTAGAAATATTATCGATGTCATCACGCCCGTATTTTTCGTTCGCCTTGATGAACTGATGAAAATCTCTTTTCGTCCAATTGGTGAAACCCTATGTTTTCAAGAGAGAAAAAATTGAATCGATCAAATCGAGAAAATTTCGCGTAGAAATGTTGTAAATCGCATGACAAAAAGATAACCTGAGTCAAAAGTGATTCTTTCTCGGCAATTTCTTCTTCGGTCAGCGGTTCGGCTTCGTCGATTTTTTTTTGTTTTTCTTTTTGAATACGTGCGCTTTCTGCACCTAGCTCCAAACTTTTTGGAACCTGAAATGAAAATTATTTCAACTTATTTCATTTTTCCGATAAATTTATTGTTCGGAAGTTTGCAGATGGAAATAGATCAACTGTTGAGTACCTATATTTTCAATCATATCGAACAGTAAAAACTAGGGCAGATTAGGTATATTATTGTGTATTCAGGGAGAGCAGAAATGGAAAGTTTCATGGTTGTTAATTTACATGTATCGAACTTCTCTCTCTGTTAGTACTCTTAAATCTAGTAGCATACTAAACTTTGCTTAATCTCACTTGAAATATTTTTTTCGTTTTGCTCTCAACCACAATTACATATTTTTTAAAGCGTAAAAAATGAATTCGGTCAAAAAGTAGTATTTTTTCTTTTGAAGACATTCACCGTAATATTTAAAGAAGAAACTTCTGAGCACTGAATTTACCTTATATCCGACTGTTTTCTGGTAAAAGTATATCTCTCGGTCCAGAAGTTCAAAAAGGCGCATTGGGAAAAATTGGAAGTCCTGAACAATCGGCTGTTTTGGAGGTCGAGGTGCCTGCGAACAAAAATCAAACATTCGGTACATGGCAATAAGGTCCTAAATAAATTAACGACAAGAAGAAAAAAAATTAGTCCTAGGTTGGCGAGCACCAAATCGCTCAATTTCAATCCTAGAGTAATTTGACTATGGAAACACAAACAACCGAAATAAATTCCCACCACATAAAAATTGTTGAGAGTTTACTAGGTGAGTACAAGGAAAACTCGCTTCCATAGAATTAAATACTATTAAATCAGGAGTTAGAAGAAAACGTTATAGGAACTTTTTGTTCCAAATTAGTTGCAGAATACATGTTCAGTAATGCGCACAATATCATGTAAACTCTGCATAGGTATACACTATATTGTTTTCTCTACTATTGGAATAGGCGAATCAGCCACGTAAATCCTTTTTTTCAACTTGTTTAATACACATTTTTGTGCGCAGAAAGTTTAGAAGTGGTCAATTTATTTGTAATTTTTTTTCAATCCCTGTACAGCAAGAAACAAAAATAATGCAATCAAGTTGTGTATGGACGACTAGGGAAGTAACAAATACCAGACGTCTCACCTTAGGCGCTTTCGGCTCTGAGACACGAAGGGCTTCACGAAAATAAGCGTCTACAGCATAGTTGGCTTTCCTTTCACGTTTGGGCGGTTCGATCCAATTTCCAATAGTACCGACCACTTTCTGCTTCTCCCTGTTAACAAATAAAAATGTCGTTGGTTGGGAAGCTTTTTTAATGAATGAGGGTAAGAGACTATGTGCAACACTCTTGTTGTATTTCATTCGTCTCAAGCGCTTTTGCCGAATGCAGCCTCTTGAGGGACATTTCGGAGCAGGTCAGTCAACGCGAGGGTATGGATAGACGAACAAGAAAAATTCCCATTCTTCACTTGAGGTTGAAATGATTCACCCGAACTGACCAGCTTCAATCCTCGAACACTCGAGTACAACTTGGGAACATCAGAGTACAACTCGGGAACATTCGTACATAAGTCAAGTACTGACAGTAATTTTTAATTGGAGAACTAAAAAAATTAGCTAAGACTCAAATCGACTAAAATTTGAGAATCATTTTATTGAAAAATAATTCATAATAAGTGCCAAGTGAAATTGCAGAAAAATGTTTCAAACTATTCAAAACAGTTTCGACAAAACTTTAAAAATAATTTTTTTTTTCTTTTTTCAAGAGACTAGGTATATGTTTAATATGGCAAAACCATCAAAGACAAAAATCCTCCTTACCGGTAATCTTCACCTTCGAACTGATAAACTGATTCTGTTGGAGCGTCAACCATAAAATCTCTCAACGACGACTCCGGACCCATCGCCTCTAATTTCTTTGTCATTTCGTTCGTCTGAAGCAAAAAATATTATTAGCAGAGCTGTGAAAAATTCTCAAAAAATATTTTCGAGTATAATACAAAAAAGTGTTTACCTTGGCTTCACCTTTCTTCAGAATTTCGTCTATATCTTCGTCGGTGATTTCCGAGTCTTTACTGGCAAAAACGTGATTAGCTCCGTGGCGAATCATGTTCAACATTTCATCCTTGTTTAGCGAAGCCTTGTTGTCCAACAGACGTCCTGTAGTCGAGGGGAATTTCAAGGTTAAAATGAAATGAAAATAATTCAAGACAAATGTGATTAAAAGCTGGGAATTAATATTTTTAGAAATGGGATAAAGCAAAAATATGGCCATCGACATTAACTAAAACAGCGGGCCTTCTTTATAAGTTCAACGATGTGACCAAAATCTGCCAAATGAGGTGGGAAAAGACCATGGCAGATTGGAAGTTAGGTTGATTGAGGTCATCCTGACTGATCCTATGCAAGCACATAACGGCTGAAGAGTACCTATGACTCGATCAAGACTGCTATTCTACGACGATTTGGAGAGAGTGAAGAAGAGAAATCAAACGATTATTCAGACCTCTTGACCATGGTGATCGCAAACGTTGGCTAAAGACTGATGAGTTTTACAGCACGGACAGTGCTAACAAACGTTGGGAAAATATCGTACATAATTATATTCTAACCTTGCTGAATCACGAGTTTGTCGAGTTTCAATTTGATTTCAGCTCGTTCGACAATTTTTTTCTTCGACGGTGTTTTCCGTAATTAGTCTGAAGACGCGGACTTGTTTCTTTTGTCCAATACGATGAGCTCGATCCTGAAATTTATGAAATGATTGGTTGTCGATCATTTGCAACATAGAATCAAATTCACGATTGTCTCAGATAACTCCTTACCATGGCCTGTAGATCCATCTGAGGATTCCAATCAGAATCATAGATGATGACAACATCAGCGGTGGCCAAATTGATGCCCAAACCACCAGCTCGAGTCGAAAGCATGAAAATGAATTTTTCGCTTCCTTCCGCATTGTATTCATTGATCTGACGTTGTCTGTCTTCGTGAGGCGTGTTACCATCGAGACGGCAGTACTGCAAATAGAACGTGATATATTAATTCCTATTTTAAATTTTTAATTCGCAGGTGATTTCCAATCGCCTTCACCCGGCATCGAGGTTGAAGAAAATATGCATCGCTTCCGATGCTTTAAGCTAAACAAAAGGCAGAATCACCTACCCGGATTTTGCGCTCAGTAACAAACCCCATTTTGACCAATTTATTTTCTTGGAGTCCACTCCAAAATTATGATCAGCTATAGAAAATAGATATGCAGTGATAAAAATGCCATATATCAGCTATATGCTATATCAGCTATATCGCCATGGAGTTCTTAATAGATTAGTCGATTTCTCGATCTCGACACATGCCACACTGGAGATCTTCATTGTACGCACGGTTCTCGACAACTCAATCTCTCAACACCGACCATTAATACAGCTTATATATATATAGATCGTATTGAACACACGTTCGTCCGAATATTGAAATAAGGCTTACGTTGTATGCACGCCAGTAGCAATAATCTTCGAGAATATCAATCATGCGCGTCATCTGGCTGAAAATCAATACGCGCGAACCTTGTTCTTGAAGTTTGGGTAGTAATTTATCGAGGACGACCATTTTACCGCTGTTCGTGACTAAATGCATATCTGTGGTGAACGGGGGGCCAGGCTCGACACCGTCAAACAGGTAGGGGTGATTACTGCATTTACGAAGCTGCATCAAAATGTTCTGCAAGCGCATTTTCTCGATCTTACCAGCTCCGTTGACCACGTCGATATCTTTAAGCAGTACTTTAGTATACCTGGAGAGAAACAGAGTCATTAAATGAAGTAATCCCAAAGAACGGCAGGAAAGGCAAAGGCGGCAAAGGAAGGCAGTTAATTTTCTTCAACTCACAATTCTCTTTGCATTTTACTGAGACCAACGTAGATCTTAACTTCCTTCTTCGGCTTCAGCTTTTTCTCCACTTCAGCTTTCAATCTTCGCAACAGAAATGGTCTCAGTACCTGGAAGTTTCAAGATTGACGGCCGTTTATCATCATTATTCCAGTTTTAACAAATTTCATTTGCATAACACACAGCACTTCCATAATTGTTTCAAACTGAGAACATTTTGAATTTTCTTGGGCCATAAAAATCAATATTGTTCAAAATTTCAAGGTATAGAAATTTTCTTAGATGACGCTCAATTTGTATCGTTTGGCTCAAATACAGTAAATCTACACTAGAAGCATTGTATATTTTTCAAGAGCTTTTTTCAATTAGTATAACGATAGGCACAATTTCTCCGCTCCACTCTGCATGTATACTAAGGTTACCGCTATTATGATACGAGAAAAATTTTCAAATCTTGGACAGCTTGAAATTGCAATAAAAATTGTTTACAAACTTTACAGCGACTATTGCATTACTTTCTTGATTATACCTTTTTTACTCACCATGGAAATACTGTTATCTATAAGCGCCTTTTTTTGGCAAGATTAAAACGAAATAGTACGTACAGCATGAAGACGGTCGATCAAGGAGTTATCGCCCATGAAGCTGTTTGTGTTGAACCAGGAATCAAAATCCTGAAGAAAAAAATCAGATTTCACATCATTAGGGTTTGATTTATACCTGATTTGAGATTAGAGCAATGCGAGCCCACTTTTGGAAAGATAATATTCACCATTCAATATGTAAATACACAATTAACTGAACAGCTTATTTGATTATGACTAATTCGATCCATAAACTGCAACCAATTATATAACTGCGTTTAGATTCAATTCCAGATTAAATTCACAAATAAAAAAACGCAAATTACAGGAAAAAATCGACGAGACATAATTTACGACTAACCTCGGAAGAATTGAAGAAATCAGGGAGGAGGAAATTCAGCAGCGACCAGAGTTCGTGGAGATTATTCTGCAAGGGAGTACCCGTAAGTAGGAGACGATTGGTTGTTTTAAACTCGCGGACGATTTCCGACAGTTTGGACTTTTCATTTTTAATCCGATGAGCTTCATCAATGACCATGTAGCGCCAGTTAAAGCGTTTGAAAACGCTTTTCTCCCTGATTATCATCTCGTAAGAGGTCACGCAAACGTCCCATTCTCCCGGCATGAGAGTGTCTCTGATGAAATTATTCTGGTCAACAGAAAATAAGAAGGCATTCAAAAATGAAATAGGAAGGTGGAAGGAAATCAATTGTTTGAAAGCTCGGCGAAGGAAAAAATCTTAATTGTATGATTGGTCCCTAATTAATAAAAATAAAAATAAATGTCAAAAAACGCAAGAATAATGGCAATTGACAGTACTAACCCTGGCCTCCTGATCACCTATCAAGCAGACAGCTCGTAGTGATGGACACCATTTCTCAAATTCGCTCATCCAGTTGGCCAGAGTCGATTTAGGTACAATGACCATATGAGGATTGGGAAGGTTCTTGTAATGCTTCATGTACCTAGGGAATAAAATACAAAATGTGATCTTCATAGTTTATACAATGCTGGCTTATTTAATTAAAGTTTAAAATTAAGTTTAGTTAAGTTTAATTACGTTTAAAATAAGGTTTAGTTTGAAATTAAGTCTGTAATTAAAACACTTTTCACTGCAGTTTCCATGCAGAGGCTCGTAGAGGTGAAAACACCAGAGTAAAAAATTTAAAGTTAGAGATGGAGATTCATTTTCCATAATTTTATTTATAGCCTTGAGAATTATTCAAGCGATATTTTCTTTATTTTCTAGATTTTTTAAAATAAACTTTGAGATTCTGATAATGCAACGGGGCGATAGTAATAGGTCTGTAAATAAAGTTAAGAGAATGTGCCGCCTGGTTTTTCACCACTTCAATGCAGAAATGAGAGCAAGCCAGAATTTAGCCATTTTCAGCAGACAATCTGTCTTCCCTTCAACTCTTGGATACTAGTTGAGCAACAATGAACGAAATTTCAGTTCGATCATGTTTCCCTCATGGCAACTAACCCGAGCAAAGATATTGTCTGAAGCGTTTTCCCCAAGCCCATCTCGTCAGCTAGAATCCCGTTGATTCCATTCTCGTACAACGATATCATCCAGTTAAGCCCTCGCACTTGGTAGTCGCGCAATTCGCCGCCAGTGATATAAAACGGCGAGGTATCGAATCGCGTGATGACTTGCGGCAGAACGTTATTTTCGGCCATCATCTCTTCGTCTTCTTCCTGCTCCGTCATTCGGTGTCGATGGCTGCGATAAATCAATGAACAGTAAAAGTTATACAACGAAATAACGATTACACAAAGAATGTCAGAATCGAGTTGACAACGATCACAAGCCAAGTACCTACGATATCAGTGGGAAAAAATAACAACTCTTTCTTCTTCATTTTTCCGAAACGTAGAGAAATTATTCTTCCTCCACCTCACATTTGATGGACAGTTTTAACACATAAAAAATCGTCGAAATAGATACCTCACAAGCCAACCATTTTTCTAATGCAAAAAATGGATTTTCTTCTTTTTTCTCTTAAATTTTCGAGGAAAGATTTCTGTTCAATTTTGTCTCGATCCAGTAATATATTGACTGTAAATGTAAAGAACAAATTTTTTATATTAAACATTCAAACGTTCACTTACTCGGTCGCTTCAGCAATTTTTTCTTTCGGCTCCTTCCTCGGCCGTCCAGGTTTGGGTTTTGCAGGGCTCGAAGATTTCCCTTGGTTGGCCATGAAATGAGTGAAAATTTCAGTTTGCTTGAGAAGATAATCGAAACGTTTGGCACGGTCTCCAGCCTGAAAACCAAACAATAAAACTTAAAAGTGGAAATTAAACTTTAACTTAAAACAGACTCAGTTTTATGAGGACTTTTATGAACATTATACAAACAAGTCTATAAATCATGTGTTTTTTTTTCCAGTGTAGAAGAATAGAATGACGATAACTTACGATTCTCGAATCGAAATCATGCCTGTCCGGCTGTCTTGGACGTTCATTGCTGATTCCGGCAGCAGGTTCGCCCTAAAAATGCGGATGGGATTTTGGTTTGAACCAGAAATAAATAGCATCTTTAAACATTTTGGGGCCGGTTTCGCGTACTTCAACTCATGTAACCTTGACTGCGTATTAACTCTGCCAGCGGCGTTAGCCGTCAACAGCTCAGAAAACGCTTTTCTTGAACTTTGTTAGGGATTGATCACGGGTTAACTTGCTTTAACTGAACATCAACATCAAGCGACCATGAACACACTATTGGCACCTTGACAAGGCCTCTCATCAGTCAATAAGTTGACAACAGCTTTGAAACAGTTCGCCGACATTTTTGTTGTTAGTCTTTTTCAGTTCAGTTAGCACCAGTCAACATGTTCTCCGATTTTTATTTACTGGCCGAGTAATTTCTTCGGGCATCCTCAGGCGATGTGGAACCATAGGTTACCACAGCCCTTCTTTCTCCCCCTCACCAACCCAGTATAGATGGAGGAAAATTGAATGAAGACCGTTCATATTATTCTATTGTTATCAAAGAGTATACTCCTTTAAACTGATTAAATGTAATTACGATTAATTTTAATGAGGTTTTTTCTTTTATCACGACGTAACATAAGTAGTTCTCAGATAAATGTCATGGCAGAGTGCTAACTGACGGTGAGGTCTATTTGATGGGACTGACGGCTGATTTCGTTCTCTGGTGCAAAAATGAAGCGTTTGAAAAAGAGGTCCATTCGATTGGGTCCAAGTTGTGAACAATTTTGGCAAACATGGTACCACAGTTTGGTGATAATGTATGAATTTTATCGTACGTAGGATACAAACAGCTTTGGTGGTTAAAAACTACCAAGTGATCAAGATTCCGAAATCGCTTTCTGTTGACCTGATATCGATTTGATTAGACAAAGGGTTGGATTTCCACGATCTGCAGAGGTTCGAGAAACAGGCCCTTAGAGATAAAATCATAAACACTCAAATTACTGAATAGCAGAGGATTGTTGAGGAACATAGGCTCAATAAGAACTAGAACGCAAAGAATTAAAGAATGGAATTTTAAGAAAACATTGGTGCTTATAAGTTATACGTCCAACAGCTCAGAAAAACATTCCTAGTGCAAATGGAATCGCTCAAACATAGGAGCGGAACTTTTGAACATGCCGACGGGGAACATTTTCAAATCGGGTGTTCTTCAGTACTGCCACCTATGTTTCTGGAGGTTTGGGAAACGTCAGGACCTCCTCCTTATATCTGTGGGGTTGAAAACATTGTCCAATACCACTAAAACTGTCAAAAACTTGAAAATCCCCTCCCATAAGTTGATAATGCACCAAAATCACAATGTTTATCAAATATAATTGCTATCCTGTAATTCTCACATCGGAATATCAGATATTTAGATTTCATTGTATAATCTGTCTAGCTAGACATCTGCGTGTCGAACTGGGCTATCTAACTGGTGTTTTTTCATGATTTAGATGGAAAAAATAGACACCTATGCTGAAAGCGATTCGCAATTTAGTAATGGCCAGTATACCTAGTTGCCCAACCCTGTAAAACCCAGCCAGTAATTCTCTGCTAAAAACTGTAACATTGGGGGGGGGGGTGGGGCCAGCGCTCATGGTCCGAACGGTTATCAACTTTGGGGCAGCGCTCTGGGTCCGAACGGTTATCAATTTCCCGCCCAATTTTAATAAAAGTCAAAAAGCCCTACTGTTATCACAACTAGAAAGAAGTGTGGCACAGATTCTGCGCTCTGCGACTTCTGAAAAGCGAAATCTTGGTTAAATTCCCACAAAATAGACAGATGCGATAGAATTAAACTCCAGATCGCACCAACTTCATGCTCACCGCATTCAGCTCTACTGGAGTATTCTACGCTATCCCATGCGAAGGATCTGCTCGCTTTCAACAGCAACAGACTGTTTCCAAATGGATGCTCCCTCAGCTAAATACGAGCTAATAAATCTAAATTCTGAGAGGAAACCTTCTTAATCAACCGAAAACCTTTACAACAGAGCCACCTTCGATTGAAATTCAGAAACGCAATAATCTCACAATGGGAATCTTGCAAGAGCAAAGAGCTTAATAATCTTGCCATGACTAATGGCCAGCACGAAATGATGGAATATTGGCAGAAATTATTTCGATTTCTCAAAAGACCATTTAACGAGGTACCTATAGCTAGATTATCCGTCTCTTCGCGAGATGCAAACATCTTACCGTGCTTTCCGCAGCTTCGACTTCCATGTTCTCCTCATCCATCTCCAACTCTCGTCAGAACAGACAAGCTAAATACAATTCGGCTCGATTCACAATCTATGAAATAGATAGTATTGTTCTAATAGCAAACAATGCGCCAAGAGATATACAGGTAAAGCGTTACCTAAACTGAACAGAGAGAAAACTGCGATTGCCGACTCCGCTCTAGGAATACGTATCGATTATTCAGAATAATCGATTACCTTGGTGATCAATCGATCTTTGTAGCGTTCGAGGGCTAGACGATCACAACCAAAGAAAAAATAAATGGAATGAAGAAGTGAAAAAAAATGTATTTTGATAAAATTTATAATATTAACGTCAATCATAAAGTAAAATAGGTTGCAGGGGATCCTATGTAATCTCTTTTACTCACCTTGAATGACCTTCACTTAATTGACGGCTTATTGCGTCCGAAAATGACTTCCATAGACTAGTCCTGTTTCTTGTACCTCACCTTCTCATTTTTCTTTCAAGGAATTGTTGATCGAATCGTTGAACCGATTGATCGATTTTCATAGCCACGATTAATCGGTACAGAAATCGATCACATTATCGATTAGCTGTTGGTCGATACAAAGAAAGCGAATGCCGATACCGCTGAAGAGTCTGAAGTCAGAACCGGGCAACTGACGATTAGAGCACTCTCGCGCCTCGAGCTCGCACTAGCATTTAAAAGACGCCTGACTGAACTCAAATGAGTTTTCTTGCGAAGAATTTTTGCAGAAAATAATTTATTAAACTTATATATTACGTATATTGATCAAACTGGAGCTAAAGTTATCCAAAAAAAATACAAAATACAAATTCAAAGGGTTCAATACTACGTCAAACGACGTCATAAATTCAATTAAGATTCTTCCTCGTGGGAAAGTTATGGAAACCTCTTGAGAATTTTGTAACAAAAAAAAGTAAAATAAAAAAAAATCTGAAAGTTACAACGTTGGACCGGCAAAACTCTGATTCGATACCAGCTGGGAAATGTTTTTGGTGGCGTGTTCTTTCCAGCGGTTTACTCAAACCATTTTACTTTACACGGTTTTTACTCGGTTCTTAGTAGAGTAAAAATAATTATAGAACAAAAAATGTTATTTTAATAAAAATAATGTTTGATCGAAACATAATTGTTTAGTCAATTTACAGTCATATGGATCTACGCTGTTCCTTCCTGGCGAAAAAACTGCTTTATACGTCAAATAGTAAAAAAAAAATTGTAGTAGACCTATCAATGATAAGACTACTTATTATTCCAAATTGATTTTTTTTCTTTTTTTCTAGAATTTTACTTTTTGACGTGTAAAGCAGATTTTGGGCATGCTTTCGGGTCAAAATTAGATTTTTTCGGACAAGCCTAACTGCTTTATTTTCTACGAAAATTCGTTTCTACGCACACCCGCCCGTTCACATGAGGAGACCAGTGAGAAGGGATCGACAACGTTCTCCACCTCTTCAAGATCTCCTATGGTCGCAACTGGCGGATCGGACTTCACTCCGAATCGGTTCCTCGAGTTTGAACGGCCGTCGACTTCCTTACGCGATGCGCGTGTGATGCAGTGTGCGCGAACGCTATATTTCGCCGAATTAAATTAATTGAATCGTCGAATCTTTTATCGTTGAGTGCATTGAAACGAACCTCGATGGACTATGCCGATCGCAGTTGAACCGCTTGCGGATTTGGATACATTTTAATACGTACAGGTCAGAAAATATAATGGATAATATAATACAACATATGGAACGCGAATTTATATTCCTTGATTTATTATTTTTAGCTGCAAGGCCCGTTGTAATTTATAACAGTGGGAGCTAGAGCAAAATACAGAAATCAATACCGTTTTCTAGACGCTTCCATAGACAATTTTGTAATAAAGGGAAGTATGAAGGTGTTCAGAACTGGATATGAATATATTTATTGTTTTTAAAATTGTAATTAATTGCTGAAAAATAATTTTCTATTGAAAGGGTGACAAACTGACATGTTACATATATTGTAGCGCCATCACAATAAACGACATGGAATAATATTTTAATTCTTATACCTCTGAAGCAGTATGCGTATGGTAAAAAAATTTCGACCTCGTCTTTCAATTGCATTTTTGGCTTATTTGCACTGAGAGAACAGTTTCTGAAAATATTTCATCCTATTTCAAGAATTTCCCCGGGAGATATGGCAATATTATTTGTCTCTGCGACCATAGACAGATGGACGCGAGGACAGACGGACACACTGACAGACAAACAAACGGACGCACAGACACTCTTGTTCAGAAAGAGAGCTACCTAAGTGCTCTAAAAGTAGGCGCGCGAAACGTTCTAAGCAAGCATTTCTATGGAATATTTACCTCTACTCGGGCAGTTTCCTCTTGTGGGTTTTGGTTTTCTTCCGATCTTTAAGCCTAGTTGAATTGTACAAAAATCAACATACGACAAAATAATTTTGGTCTGTGGACGATGGAATGGTTGAAATAATAGGTCTCAATTAAATTACACCTTGTCTGCCTCGTATCCCTATGTCCTGGAATTTTATTTTGATTAAAGTTAAATATATATTATAAAATTTGATAATGGTAACTTGATTCTACTTACATAAGTTGAGAGGTCAATAGTTAGAGGAAAATTTATCACACTTTACATTAGAGGGTTTAAAAAAATACCTATACATAAAAAAAAGAAGGAAGATGAGGAGGAGGTGAATATTTCAATTACAAAAAATGACTAGATAGCACGGATGTACGGTTTGTGATCCTAGCGATGAAGATCAGGTGACATTCACTCTCCATTACAAACATTAATGACCTCTGGCGTCAGATTATTGGTTTTCTCGGCCTGTAAAAATCTCAACAGCGAAAAAACGGCATACGGCGGAAGTGCTGTGTGTGATCCAAAATATAAAAAACACATTTTAAAACCCCAAGAATACCCTTGAAATTGAGGTAGCGATTTTGCTAAATAATTGAGACATTGTCACGCGAAGAATGATTTTTGGTGAAAATTTCAAAAATGTAGCTATTATAGTTCCGACTGAAACGTTTAACAGTCGACGGACTGATTTTTTTTTTTTTTTTAATTGCATATATTTAGAACCAGTCTGAGTTTTTGTTCAATATTCAATAATAATTATACTACTGCAATCGCTAAAAAAAAAGCTGACCCCCTTCAAAATTTGATGTTTTATGTTTCAAGGCATGTAGAATCCGAATATCTAAGTTAAAAAAAATTTGTCCGTCCGCCTCACGCCGTCAACATTTTCTTGACTAAACTATAAAAGCTAAATTCTGGACATTTTTACCAAAAATCATTCTTGGTCTGACAATGGGTCAATTCTTTAGCCAAATCGTTACCTACCTCAATTTTAAGGGTATTTTTGGGAGGTTTTGATGGGGAGAAAATTCAAACGTTTTCCTGAAAAAGGTGTACTTGGTATCAATTTCTATAGATTTTTGGACGCTGAATCGAATGAGACCATCGCGGGGTCGATAGCATTAGCGGTTTTCACAGCTTTTGTGTTGAACTCGAGAGATTCTCAGAAATTTGGCATGAGGTATAACTCGAGAGTTTCAGGAGCTATAAAAATCGTTATGTACTCGTTGAAATGGTCGTCAAACACTCTTCAGCTTTACCGCTGTTCGAAAAATTTGGCTTTTAATTAGGAAATTAAGAAAAATAAAAATAATTAAAATTACAATAGTCGCCACAGAGTTTTCCCCTAAATTAATCTGTTTTTCGGTGGGAACGTTCACAAATTTTTGAAACAGTTACCATCAGCTTGGTAGTCTTCTTAAATCATTATTGAAGCGAAGGATCACTAGCGGTTTTTGAACTTGGATTAGGCGAAGTTTCTCCATAATACTGTTTACCGACACTGTCGACCGCATTTGTTTTGTACATCTCCCCGATATTTCAACTGTTGTCGAAAAACTTCGAAGGCCGCCGCCAATCTCGACCTCCTATCCGCTAAGGAAGCCGTTGAAAAACAGAAACTTTCTCTTATTTGAGGCTGCATACGTCAAAGTTGGCCTTTGAATATCAGCATGGAACAAATAACGGACTACGGTCATTTATTTGTACGTTACGCTACGCTTAGCTAACATTGAAGGTTGAAATTTTTTTGGAGCCGGTATTTTTATTGAATTGAGGCGTGATAATTCGATGGCTTCTGGTACACCCGTCGAGTTGATTAGAATCTGGCTAATAGAGGAACTAGGGTAGGTCGTCTGAGTCTTTATTCAAGACAGGAGTTTTTCACTAAATCACACGCGCTGAGATTGTGGAACCCCATTTCACCAGGATAGAAGACAAGGAAATTGTCACGAATTCCACTGATTTTAAATGAGTTATATTGTTATATGAATTTTGGCGATTTGGCCATCATCAGTAACAGTAGTTCTAAGATTGTTACTGGTGATGGCCTAATCGCCAAAATCGATATAAAAATATAAGGCATTTAAAATCAGTGGAATTCGTGACAATCACCTTGTCTTCTATCCTGGTCACTATCAAGCCACTGTATCCTGGTAAAACAGGAGCTCCCGAGCGTCACCAACTAGAAGTGGATTGATTGAGAAATATTGAACCGTAGTTTATTATTGCTTAGCTTCAATTTTGATTTGAGAAGGCAATCCATTTTTTATATTATACATCTCAAAAATTTGGGAATGTTTCCACCGAACAACAGATTGGAAACCGCTAGCAAAAACTTAGCAAAAATATATTTATAACTATTTCTCTTGAATACCAATTGACGCCAACTTATTTTTCTAACTTGCCTAAGAGACTTGCTTAAGAGAAAAAGATTTTTCCAGCTTGTATAGAACGATTTTTATAGCTCCACTAGGGGCGTGCGCCACTAGTGGAGCGGTTTTGCCATCCAACCCCCTTTGGCTTCTGCTGTGCCTTGCGTCTATAATCGTTGGAATACGCTTCGAACATTTTCTTGGGCTGTATGATTTGTGCGGTTAGGAAAAATTAAAATTACTTCTAAAAAATAAAATATCCTAATTACCTCTAAAGTCGGGAAAATAAAATATTTTCAATTAAGACATTTTTCTTGTCCATTTACATTTACAAATCTGTTGTTAGATGGAAACATTCACGAATTTCGGGATAAGTTACTATTAGAACTGGATGGTTTCCTTGAGCCACAATTTATCGAAGCAAAGGAATAGTCTAGCGGCGTTTTATTCAAAGCTGTTAGTTGCTTTTGTTTGTAGCAAGCAATTCTCTGCTTTCATCACCTTCGCTATCGGCAAAGGAAAGTGACGGCTTGCTCCAAGCTATCGTCGTTCCATAACGTCCATTATCCATGTCATGTTGAAGGCGAAACCGCAATCGAACCGCCTCCTTTCGGTATCCCGTGAAATAAGTAAGGCAACAAATCGTATAACGCGGCTATGGCGCGTGTAATAATAACAATTCGTTGACCACCCGACTACCTATCCTGTTACCTTCCTTACCATTGACTACCGAAAAACCCATTTTCAGTGATGAGAATAAGGACAGGATGATGACAACGAGGGCGATCAAGTTACCTCATTCGCGTGACACAGCGACAAGCATGCCGCACATGATCGCGATGCAAAATCATCGTGAATCCTCCCGAAAGCTCGACGACAATGAATTCGTACCATATTCGGTCAAATAATTTTTCCAAAATACAAATTTTGAAATTCGGCGACTCAGTGAGTCGTCTTATAACTCGTTTTTCCTTCGAAATTTCCTCCAAAAAATTTCCTTCAAAAATTTCTGAAACCCTATTGTATTTTTATAAAAACTCAACAAAAAAAATTAATATCGAAGTTAATTGATCAATCCTCAAATATTTTGAGTAAAAAAATTGCCATTTTTCGAAGCGCAAATAATTTGTAAACGGACCATCATAATAAATGAATAAATTATAATTAATAATTAAATTGTATTTGGAAATGTTTGAGGGTTTTTTCAGCAATTCGTTCATGTCAGTTTTCCCCCTTTACTTTGTAATGAAGAACATTTACAAAGGTATTTCACTGTGAGGTGAAAAACAGCTATCAAAAACGTACAAAACTATGATTACGAGCTTTTAAAGAAGAGCACAAGACCTTTTTTCATTCAAGACGGAGACATATCGCAAAAACAAAAAGTAAGCCGCGTTTTTTTTAATTTTTAATTGATTCTTCGTCAAATTTATGCGGTTTTCATTGCTGAAACTGTTTTTTAAGCGAGGCCCAACATGGAAAAATATAATATATGTAAAGTTCACCGAATTTTGTGCGTGTTTTCGGGTCTAAATTCCATTTTCCTGCTCTTTTTCATTTTTTATTTTATTTTATTTTATTCTATTTTATTTTATTTTATTTATTTTTTTTTTTTTTTGAGCGAGTCAAATAATATTATTTTTTGTGCGAAAATTCACGAAAAGCAAACTAGAGAAAGATATATCGAATTTCAAAGGAGTTTGGTGGGCAAAACTATAACAACCATCTCAAGACTTGATTCTTGTCGCCTGTAAAAATCAAATAGAAAAAATTTGAGACACTTGACTGGGTAGATTGCGCGAATGCAGAATTGAAGAACGGCCAATTTCGTATCAGTGGGAGGGCATTATCAGAAAATGTCTTCGAATTTTGCTGATTTTGATTGAATTGATGATGTACGATCGATTTTTTAATTATTTTTACCAACTTTTTGCCCATTGACGCTTTTTTTTACATAACTCACTCGTTTGGTTCCTTGTATACTGAAATAATTTTTTTCCCAAATTCACCTCTTTCGGAATTCGACTTCTCGGCCGATCCCAATTCACTGGGTGAACGTACATGTAAAAACTCGTGCGTCAACTCGACCAACATCCTCCTCGACGGAGTCTGGTACGGAACTGGGGCATAAGTCAGGAAGTTCCTTCGTATGTTGTATCAGTCTGATAATGTGTTTATAACATTATGAGTCGGGCAGTCCGTAGCGAGAACTCGAGCCACTGGAACTGGCCGTAAAGACGTTGCGCAACGTCGACCGACAAACTTGCACACTGAACTGAGACCGGGATCGGACTTTCGCCCGGTGATTTCAACCCGTTACGCGGAGAGAACGAAAAAATGAAAGATCCTTCAATTGACATAATATGCGATACATTATATTGCACGTGGGGCACTTCGATTCCATTATTTATCTAGTTTAAGGTCAAATTGTTTAATCGTGCGGCGCTCAGAACGATCACTGTTTTTACAAAAGTGGAAACCTCTTAGAAACCATGTTGGTGGCCAAATTTTGTTATAAATTTCCGACTAATCGCTTCTATGCTATGTGGAGGTGGAAATAAAATATATTAAAGGCTTGTACATGTAAATTTTCGCGTAAATACTTTTATCCAGTGATGTATAAAAACAAGCGATCACTGAACAATGGTCTCAAGGCAATACTAAGCACAATACTGGACACTATACTCGTTTTAAATTATTCTAGGGGAACAAAAATGGAGCAAAAAATAATTTTCCACAGTGAAAACTTTCAGAATATTATTGCATAGCGAGGAATCTCTGCTATTTCATATCAGACATTTAGTACAACTTTTTTTTTTATTAACGTTTTATTTTAAAAAAATATTAAAAATTAAAATTTTGTAAAAAAAAAAAATTTCAAATTTTATTTGTAGAAAAATTAGAACGATGTAAAGTATAAACAGAAGCTCAGGAAAATAAAAAATAAACTCGTTTATGAAAATGAGAGTTTATTAAATCGAAGAGTCCTACCTAACTCACAAAACGGATGGCTATCGGAAAACTCGCCTCGACACAGTGACCACTCGTGGAGAATAAAATTATAAATATAACTGTCGGATGCAGTGGGGAAACCGAGTAATCTAATGAACCGGGCACTCGCGGATAATTATCACGGAGTAGGTGTGGGAAAAAATGGTGCGCTCAAAGAAACTAAACACACGGTGTTTATCAGAACAGAGGCAAGACGAGAGCACGTCTGCCTGAGGCCTCAGACTGCTCCCCTACTACCCCTAGTGAACACGATTAGTTCAACTTGATTGGACGAGGGCCAATCCTTATCCCATAACAAGTCGTATCGTAACACAGCAAAAAAAAAATTTTTAATGATTATTTTATAATTACCTATTAAATTAAAAAGAAAAATTGAGGTGGACGAACTAATTTGAGGTGAACTAATTTGAGCCGGAGTTAGCCTTACTTCTTATCTTTTTTTCGCTAGTAACATTGCTTGTTGGCTCTGCCTGTACTGCTAAATGTAAGGCTAACTCCGACACAAATTTTTTTGGTGAAATCCACCATTAGAAATTTCTGTGAAATTCGGAATTTTGGAAATCACTCGGGAATTCGAAATTCTTGAAATCTCGAACCTATGGCTAACAAGTGGTTCTATATTTGGTTGCCGCATTCCTTGTTGCTTGGAGTGGTGATAGGAAGAAACCAAACAAAGCACTTCCGTCCCTACGCGACCACGCTCTGCTACCAATATCTTACGATCCAACCACGGATTTGGCTCTCAAAGGCAAAAATTTGTTTGTTTATTATTTTTTTTTTTTCAAAATCACATTTTCTGGAGTTTTTCGAATCTGGGGTCGTAATTACAGGTTTGATTTGATTGAAAAAAATTTGGGACTTACTAGAATGGATACCATTTCATACTATGGAGAAAGCTACTCTATCGGACTTACAGGGGCTGATAGTCAGCGGACCTACTGGACACACCACAAAAACCCGCAAATCAACTTGAGTCTCCCTTTGAATTCGGTAAAAACTTAGGCTCCACGATGATCGCTCCTTTAGCTGAAGTGATTCGCTAGGAAAAAATCTATCGTTCCTTCGAAAAATACGCATTCATCGTTTTGGAACGTGAAATGAGTGAAAGTCGCAGTTGATGTCGACGGTGCGTGATGTGAAGGTTGGCAAGCGGTCAGGAACAGCAGCTGTACCAATTTCAGTCTTTTCGGATGCTCACACGAGACCAGTACGAAAAGTAAACAAGAGCTCGTCATAAGAGATCATAATGAGAGTCGGCCATTTACGACACTCGCTTTCTTCCCAACGGCTCGCATGATTTATGACAGAAACCTCATGCTATGGCTGTCATGACGCGGAAATGATTTTAGTCTCGAATGATATCCTTCCAAGTTGCGATCTTCTGAAGCGTTTTGTTGGCTGCATGTGAAAGTTGAGACGCGTTCAAGACGTTGCGAGGCAAACGAAGACTGAGACTGACCGTTTAACGACCAGGCTAATTTTGACTCCGTTGTGATTAGGCGTGAAACGATGAAAGCGAGGAACAGGAAAATACTGCCGTAATTGCATTTGGCAATTAGTAAAAAGCGACTTAATTATAATCCACTTATTGACTTTCTTGAAGTGGGCGTCTATAATTGCGGTTAAAATTGCGCAATATTTGGGGAAAGATGCAAGTCTTATATACTTGACAAGCCCTGATACTACTCAAATCGATTCAAATCTGAAAATAAATTGCCAATGACTCAAAGAGTCGGGAAACTAAACGCTCTTTCCAAATAAAAAAAAAAACATTTCTAGAGGAGTAATAAAAATTTTTTATAGAACAGTTTTGGTTGGAAATTAGTTACGGAACACGTAAGAGATGTCGGCTTGTTACACCAGAGCTTTGAGTCGAGTACTTGACATAATTCCTGAATATTAATGGTACGAAGAACTGGCGTAAATATGTCCTGGTTCCTATGATTGGCAGTAACAGGATTTTGAAGGTCGTCGAGAGCCGTTAAAACGTTATCCGCCCTAGTCCTTTCTCTATGGCGGCAGTTCTTGGGTTTGCCCTAGGATCCATTTTCTTCACAGTCCGTAACACCTCCTGCGATAAACTGCTAACTTATGCGGCGAGGCTAAACAAACCGACGTTTCCATGTCTATTTTTTTCTCGCAAACTCACATCCAAATTTTTCCCGGATAGACTCGAGTGGAAAGCAATCGGGAAATATGAGTTGAGCGGGAAGCGGTGTCAACACGTCGGAAAGAGGTCTTCCAAGTTTTGTGGCAGACCTTCGCAAGAAACGAAAGGGGAAAAAGGCTGACAACGGCCTGTGATGAAACGGCGAACGCTAGTAAAAGGAACATTTTTACGTAATGTTAAAACTTGCACTCAACCGGCGAGAAACTTGTGCACTCGCGTGATATCGAATTGTTCGCAAGAATGTATTTAATATTATATACCGGTACGTTGATTATGATCTGATTATAAAAAACAATCGACCGAAATCGGTGCGATTCGATAACATTTTAAAGAAATTTTCGAAACTAGTCTACATCGAAATTTAGTTTATTGTAATCGCTCACGAGAAAAATATCTGATCTCCAATCAAAATTTGATGTTTCAATGAATCCGAATTATGAATAAAAAATTTCTGCTTAAAGCAAAAGCCAAAAACCAACCTTGGCCTGTAAGTTGCTCAATTCTTCAGCCAAATTGCTACCTCAATTTTTAGGGTATTTTGGGGGTTGTAAGGGGGGAAATTATATTTCCCATGTTTTTTTTTCTTTCAATTGGAAAAAGGAGTGTTCCCTCATGCCAAATTTCTGAAAATCTCCCAAAGACGACACAAAAACTGCGATAACTCGAGAACCAATAAAGCTATCGACCCCGCGGTGGTCTCATTCGATTCAGCGTCCAAAAATCTATGGAAATTGACACCAAATACACCTTTTTCTGGAGAACTTGGAAGATACTAATTTTTCCCCCTCAAAACCCTAAAAAATACCCTTAAAATTGAGCTAGCAATTTCGATTTTTAAAAAAAAAATTGAGCCATTTGACCAATTTTTTTTTTTTTTTTGTATAATTTTATGATTATTGCTGTATTATTCAAAGTGAAATTATCATTATGATTTGACATAATTATACTAGAGACATTTTATTCTTCTGTTCAACCCTTCTCGGGCGTTTGACCGCTGCGTAGTTATTAGCTCCCATCTCCCGCTGTTTGCTGAAGCTGAGGGAGATTATAATTACAGTAACATGTGGAATTACCCGGTATTGGTTTCATGGGAGCACCAATATTTAATTACGGTTTGTCGGTGAATAAAATCACTCGGAATTTTCATTATAAAATCATATCAGAACCGGTTGAAAGTTCAAATTCTCCTACACGACGTCGCGGTTAGGAATGATGCAACGTTGAATCTCCGCGTTGATGAAATCGAAAGTGTCTTAGTTTAGGAGGAAATTCGGATCGGTGGAGGAAGGTAGGAACTTCGAAATGATTCGCCGCGATACCGGTTTCAAAGGTTCGTTCTCTTTCATAAGAACAGTAAAAAAGAACCGCTACGACGCGGTCAGACGCAAGGACGGTCAGTTGGAACGACCTAGAGATACTAGAGAGACAAGGACGCCTGCTTTACCATATTAACCAGAATATTTGAGAAGCGTTTGTTCCAAGGAACGCCTCGACGGTGAATTTGGATCCTTTGTCGAGCGCTTTCGCCCACTTCTCACAGCGGATTTGATCGAGGAAGTTGAAAAATGCGATCGCATATTTATCGATGATTTTCTGTTGCAGTGCCATACTGGAGATGCGGTGGTCGTTCAGATGCGCAGTCGCTGAGGCTCTTCTAATCATCCTGCTAGCCGGTTATGTCGCTCCTCAGAATCAGAGAGGAGCCAGACGGTATTCTTCAAATTCACCTGCCGCAAATCAACCGGTAAGAGCTCATAATCGGTCTATAATAATGACAAAATAACTTATTTAATTCCAAAAATTAACACAGATATTATATTGTACGATACACAGATATTATATTGTACGATACACGCTCCCTAAAGCCGGGAATACACTTGCGCCGAGGCAGGCCGCGCACCGCATGAGCAGCCTCGGCTCGCCGCGATGCTCAAGTGTGTACAGCTCCTAAACACAGCTGCGAACAGGCTCGGTCTGCCTCATGCGGTGCGCGGCCTGAGCCATCGGCTGTCGGTCCATCAAAGTGAGCACGGACCGAGGCAGCCTCGTTCGGTGCTCAGTGTAGACGGTATTTTGGTCGTTCAGTTCTCGAGCGAATGGTTATCCTTTATCACGGCGAGCACCGCGCAAAGTCGGATCAGTACTGAGCACGCGCGCCTCGGCGAAACTCACTTACAAATTCGTATCGCGGCAAATCACATCGCGGCGAGCCGAGGCAGGCTCGTTCGGTGCTCAGAGGATGCGCGGCCTGGCGCAAGTGTATTCCCGGCTTAACACGGGCCTTGGCCCATATAGGGAATAATTTCCTTGATATTCACACCATTGTAATTGTGTTGTAATAAAATGGAATAAAAAAAAAATTAAAAAAAAAAAGTAAAAAAAATTAACCATTACAAGTCC
The DNA here is from genome assembly GCA_037159825.1 of Tupiocoris notatus. NCBI lineage: Eukaryota > Metazoa > Arthropoda > Insecta > Hemiptera > Miridae > Tupiocoris > Tupiocoris notatus. The sequence continues at coordinate 20,310 of JASJUZ010000539.1, read as the reverse complement.
ATCGCTTAAAATAACGATGGCTCTGATAGAAATTTAAATGTTAGGATTTGATGTCTCTTCGATGTTTGTGCAATTGTAACATTTCTAAAGTTTATTTTCCAATCATTGTAAGAACCAAGGTTTCTACAATAAATTCTATTCTATTATAATTTTTATCTAGAATTTGATTCTCCGATGCATTGAACGGAAATTATTTGCGAATAGGAATTCAATGGTCGATTTTTTTAAACGAGCCCAATACCATAGTAAATTCAATAAAATTCGACGTTTACTCACGAGTGAATCAGCGTACAGGCCTAGGAATTTATTTCAACATTCAATTATTACGGGTTTGCATACTGCAGAATCAACCGGCACCTGCGAGCGGCTGGACTGCTTCACGTGCGTTTCAGACGCAGCCACGCCCCGCATTGAACTGCCTGCGTACTTATGCGGTCTAGAAAAACGTGACCACTTGTAAGTGCTCGAAGCATTGCTCTGCGTCCGGACAGTCGCCTCAGCCGCGGACGCAGACGCGCCTTGGAAAACAGAATTCCTTCTCGAGAAGCCTGAGACCTTCACCCGGTTCCAATAATCGTGTTAGCTCTTTCTCTTAGCTTTAACGTTCCATTGTCGCGTTCAGTTGCACAAGACAGCTTACAGAGACTCATTCGCCTAATGATCGATTTGACCTGGCAGGTGAATTTAAAATTCCATATTGCACCAGCAGTTCACTGCCGAGGGATTTGCCATTCAGGATCGGTGTAAATGCAGAGGAAAGACGGATTTTTTTATCGACGCGAGTCAAAACCAGTAGTGTGCATAGATCGTCGAAAAATAAGCGTTCGTTGCCACCAAAATACGGAAACTTAGCTAGGACATTTTTTTTTTTAATTCGAAAACGCTTGACATATCATGAGAAGGAAACCGAAAACTTTGCTCGTTGAGAATTTGCTTCAACACTATTCATTTCGTAACTAGGGATTTTCGTAACTTAGCGCAGAATTTTTTGAATTACAAATATTGATCTAATTGCCGTTGTCCCTCCCCAGGCAGGCAAACTATACAGCAGGACGGACTGGGCTAGAGAGAAGGGACCGAAGGAGCAACAATGTAGAGTTGCAGTACACTACGGGTTTTTTTTTTAAACTTAAACGTGGGAGTTTTGGATACTAAGTTAAATCGTACTTTTCTAATGGTTACCGCTTAGAGGATGACGGATTGTGGTGACCATTAGAGTCATATGATTTTACAAAAAAAACAATACTCCTATGTTTATTTATTCATTTATTTTACATACGGGCAAATGCCCAATTTATAACAATAATAATAGCAGAGTAATAATAGGAGGTTTAAGTTATAAAAGGAGACGCAATTCACTAAAACTCTCTATTCGCAAAATAACATTGCCTTTGGATGGTGACGAGGAAGCGGTTCCTTGGCCGAGTATTTTTAATAGCTACTAATATTAAGCCAGTACAAGAAGTCACAGTTATGATGCATGGCTTTACGAGCGATGTCGATGGGTATAATAAAGAGAACTGAGTATATTACGTAACGAACAAGAAGATTTTTACAGTCTCATAAACGCTAGTGTAATAATATTACATGATATTATCATGCCTGTAAGTTGTATTTTTTCAATGCTCGCAACTAGTGGGATAACGAAAAACTAATTTTTTTCTTAGGTAGAAACGTTCACAAATGCTCGATATAGACCAAAAGTGGACGGTCTTTTTTTAACCGACTTCATTTTAAATTACAATTGAAGCGAAGGAATAATAAACCAATCGTTTGCAGCGTTTTCTAATAGAGCGATGTCCAACTCGTGTGGAGAAGATAACGTCCGCTGAGCTCTATTATTTCGAACGTAATCGATCCGCATTGCTCACCTTTCAGGAAGAGGATGAAAGCAGCCACATGTTGCACAGTCGAGAGGGCGCGCGTAGAAGTGACGACAACGTACTCGCAAGACGTGACTTTCCAAGTAAAGAAGTACACCAGTCGACAGAGCATGATCGAAACAGGCCCAATAGCCCAGGGCGATCTTCTTTCCGCTCCAGAAACGGAGGTAATTAGTAATTAAAAGCAGTGGTATCCTTCAATTGATGAGTGACTATTATGTAACGAAGGATCGGCCAGAAGTAGCATAACGTCGTGGACATTGTCCCGAAACGTTGAATCGCTGCTCATGATTGGTGGGGTAATACAAAGTTATTCTACGAAGAAGAAATTCATGCCAATTCAATGATTGGTGAGGAATATTAATACAAAGTTATTCTTACGATGAGATTAATTTCATTGTATTATTAAAGGATTTCCATTAATCAACTGGTTATTGTTTCCATATTCAGATTTAAACCAGGTTTTCACCAGAGTCGATAGAAGATTTTTTGTAGAAGAGAAATATTATATTATAAATTTTAATAATATTATTAATTTACGAGGAAATAAACTCGTATAACCCTAGAACACGATTGAGGCAATATATTCTGGCAAAACGTCCCATTTCGCGGTGATAACGAATCAAAAGTCTCGTCTGGCAATTCTAAAAATGACTAGGCGTTTTAAATCGTCTAGCCTATCAGAAGTCGTTAGAAAACTAAAGATGTAGATCGCATCATAATTACGCCAATCACTGGAGATGGAAAAAAAGCAAAAATTTTTCAGTTTCCAGACGTAAAGTAATCAACTAAACGTGATTACGATTGATTTATCTCCTTAATCCACATCGTTTCATACGAATTCAGTCGGTGCCTGATTAAAACAAATTTTTACAGCCTCATCGAGAGATACGCAATCCCGCAAAGAGATTCCAATCGTCAGCTCTAATGCCGTGGAGTACGAACGCCTGCAAGTGTCAACGGAAGCGACGCGAAAAACCTTTACACCCAGAGCTCAATCGGTTTCCTATTCGGCCAAAGAATCTTCCAGATACAAAGATGATGCGCTACGAGGATCGCAAGACTCGAATCGCTTTTCTAGACGAAAAGGCGGCGAGGAAATCCCTAAAAATCTCGAGCTAGACGAAACTACAACGCACAGAGGTTATTCGAGGACTGCAGCTCTCAGGAATAGCCAGAGAACTTCGATTGTGTCGGGAAGCACTGCAAACGCTCAGCCAAGCCGCAGTTCATCGCGAGGACGTAGCAGAATAGAGTCGAGCTCCGATCCAGGTTCAACGAAAACTCCGTCGGTGCTTCTCGAAAACGGAGGCAGATCTGGAGGTGAATTTTTGTCGATGAAGTCCTAATTGTGATTTCCGTTCATTGGTATATATTATTAACTAGGGGCTGTGCCCCTCCTGCCGTGCCTTAACTTTCGGTGGGGTTTTGTCCTTACCACTACTATATAGTTTTTACCCTCTGCATAGAGTAGCTGTAACGTATATTAATTATATATAGTAATTATAATTAGGTAGGTATGTGGTGGTGTTTTTGTATCATAAAATCATGTTTTTTCAACTTGCTCAAGGTTTTAGCCTAGACAGGATTTTTTTCGATTTATTTCCAACTCCAACATTCAAGTTTTCCAAGATTTGTAACTTGCACCAGTGATAGCACCTAAAAAAACTCGTCAATTCAGATGTTCAAAATACCTAAAGATAGGTAATTTAATCCACCACATTATCCCCATTTAATAATCCTATTAATTTTCCAACCGTTGTACGTTATTCAACAATATTAGCAGAGTATACACGAAAATATCACATTTTTCAACGTTAAACATTTTTTTCATCAATTTAGTGCGAAAGAAACAAAGAATGAACCATATATTATTGGTATACACATCATCAAATATCATTATGCTGATTTTGAGCGAAATCGAAATCAAAAAATGTTTCACAAAAAATTCAAGGGGGACCCCTGCGATATTTTCAAATCGATCAGTTAACGATTTTTTACTCGTCTTTCAATACAGATAAAAATCTGAAATTTTCAGGAAAGTTGTATCTTACCATGATGTATTTTTGTGATTTTTTTCAATTCTCGGAAAAATTTGCAAGTGGTCCAAAAAAATCAGTTTTTGAAAGCTCGAAAATCGACCTTAAAACGTCCTTTTTGGGGTCAAAATTCACGTAAATCAATTGTTTTAATAAGTAGGAATCTTCATTTGAATGCCTTACACACGTAAATAGCAAAAAATTTGGTGAAAAAAATTTAAACAGCGCCACAGAAATTATTTTCTGTAAATCGAGTTTTTCACCGGCCGAAATTTACAGCTCCGCTGGCATCGGTAAAGTGAAAATTTAAACTTTTATTTTTTGAGATTTATTCTCCCAGGAAATTTAACGCTGAATCCGATTCTGACGTCAAAACAACGGAAATTTGATGACAACGATCAGTATCCCCATTTTTAGTACACCGCTTCTAGGTTTTTAACTTTGAAAATTCGTTGCAAATATTACTCAATATATTACTCATTCTTATAGAAAATTAGACAAAGAATTCGAATTTGAAAAGAAACAGATCAAATTCTAACAATTAATAATTTTTTCACATTTTTCGGTTTTTCATATTTTTGAAGTTTCAACTTCAGATTTTTTTACGCCACGTTCGCGAATATTAAAAAATAGGTTCTGTGGAAGCAATTTGAGCAAATTTAATTTAGAATCAATTAAAAATAAAATAATGACAGGATTATTTTTTGTTTTCGAGATATATTCCACTGTTTGAAAGAAAATGTGTCCTGCGTTTTCTTCGAGAGCTAATAGCAGCTCTGCGGGGACATAATATAAATTTATTCATATATTCAAATGTCGCTTCACTTAATGGATGAAAAACTGTAAAATTGATTAAATGATATTTTTTGGAGTATATATTTGTCCGTTTAGGGATTATTCGCGTTCAAGGAAACATGTTTTTGACATTCGGTTCGGAATATTCTGAAAACAGAACCAGGGTTTTTGAAAAATTATTTTGCCGGCTTTAAAGGTGCTTTTCGCCAGTTTTTCGATGGTCGGCTCAAAATAACTATAAAACGAGAAAGATTTGGGTGCTCATTAATTTTTTTCATAGATTCAAAATGAAGTAATTTTTAGATTTTTACAGTAGAACCATTTTGAGAGAATCCATTAAGTTTATCTCACTGCGAGCTCGGAGTTGGACAGTTGTCCCTCAAATATTGAGATAGTTTTTTTTTTTTTTTTTTAAGAGCTTTTGAACAACTTCAAATTGCGCTTATCGCCCGAGTCTACGCTTGCTAGATTATCTCTTCTACATATTTCAAAATATTAGCGCTAATGTGCTCCCCGCTTAGCGCTTTCGCCCCTCGGACACTGCAGTTCCATTCCGAACCTAGAATAATGGAGACAGAGTCGCGCTCATGTTCTACAATTTGAATCTGTTGCTAAACAAGAGAGACAATCGTTCCTAATGCATTATTGCAAACTTCAGTTCAATTATCGTAATGGGAGATGGATTATGCTAATTGGAGTTAGGGAGTGGCCATAGATTAACTTATTTCGCATCGTTGCGCTGCTCTAACCGTCGCGCAGTTGAAGCGAAAAAGTCAACCTTTGACCTACAATTGTACCCGTATAAATTGATCGAATTTTACATTTCTATTTACATAGCTCACTAATTGTACTCCTTCGTCATTTGCAAATTTTGTGCTTTTTTGGGCGTCCTAGAAAGGAAAAATCTATTTTCATAAGATTTGTATTAATCAAATATTTGATGGGACGAGTCATTTTGATTTTTTTTTTAATCTAAACTGAGCAGAGATAATCCGTTCCTGCACGAATGATCTCTATTGCGTCCGTTCAATCACATTTGACGGTTAGTTAGGTAAAATTACGCGACGAAATTAGGATTTTGACTGTCTATTTTAATGCTAGAAGGCAAAATTGCCAGCTGACATTAAGAGGACTTGCCGATTATTTATTCCCATCGTTCTTCGCAGGTAAGCGTTTCAATTCGAATACGGAAGAATCGCAAGCGCCTGAAGCAGAAAATATAAATCGACAGCGACCAAGGTCAAGGGGTTACGTCGTTCCTACGAAAACGCCTTTCAGGAGTAGTTTCAAAGACGAAGTGCAAATCAACGGAGCGACGAGACCGATCGTTTCGTCCGACATTCGAAATGAAGGCCCGAGAAGTAGATCGCAAGAGAGGAGCCGCCTCGCGGGCACCGAGGCTCCTTTCATCTCTACGGAAGAGGAAACTGTATCGGCGACTGATAAGCCTAAATTCTCCGATTCGGCGCGTGGAAAGCTAGCCGATACAGCGATCGAAGAGAGCACAAGCGCCGATCTTGCTCCGGCTGATTATGTCACCACGTCTGGGCCGTATCAAGGCAGAAGTGCGACCAACCCGTCGCCGAAGTTGCTCCCGAGTACGAATAGAGGGCGAGGCACGGCTCGAGCATCAACGTCGAACGTGAGTAGTAAAATAAAATGACTACTGAAAAACTATATCTAATATAAAAATATATGAAATATATCTAATGTCCGTTAACGAGCTTCTTATTATAATGAGGAGTTAAACGCTGCAAATATCGTACATTTTGGTTTATTGTTCAATAATAAACCATTGTAATCGCCCGAAAAAGAACTCTAACCCCTCTCAAAATTTGATTGGTAACTATAATGGAAAACTCGGTAGCGAGTATACCTATTTTAATCTTTTCTTTTTATCTTTAATCTTTTCTTTTATCTTTTTTCTCTCTTTCTTTCTCTTTCTCTTTCACTTTTTTTTTCTCTCTTTCTTTCTCTTTTTCTCTCTTTCTTCTCTTTTATCCTTTCTTTTAATCTTTTCTTTTCATCTTTAATCTTAAATCTTTATTTAATCTTTAATTTTCAAATTAAAAGCTAAATTTTTTTCGCCTTACGGTACAGTTGAAGAGAGTGTTTGACGACCATTCCAACGAGTATAGAACGATTTTTATAGCTCCAAAAACGTCAAAGTTATACCCTCGTGCTAAATTTCTGAAAACACTAAATACACCAAGTCACAATGAAAATGTTGGAGAATACGAATTTTCTCCCTCTCAACCCCCCTTCTTAAAATTAAGGTATTCGGTTAAATTATTGAGCCTTTGTTAGGGCCAAGATTGAGTTTTGCTGAAAATGTCACAATGTAGCTTTTATAGTTTCGTCAGAAAAGTGTAGAATTTTTTTTTGTTAGATATTCGGAACCAAAAAAGAGAAGAAAAATTCCGTCAACACTTTTCTGACGAAACTATGGCAGCTGAATTCTGGAAATTTCACCAATATTTAATCGTGATCCAACGTTGGCTCAATTCTTTAACCAAATCGCTAACTCAAGGGTATTTTGGGGGATTTTTAAGAGGAGAAAATTCGTATTATCTAATACTTTTCAGATAAAGGAATAATTGGTATCGATTTCTATAGATTTTTGGACGCTGGATCGAATGAGACCATCGCGGGGTCGATAGGTTTATTGGTTCTCAAATTATCGCAGCGTTCGTTTAGAATTTTCGCGATTTTCAGAAATTTAGCATGAGGGTATAATTCTTGAGTTCTTTATAAAGAATAATGTTTGTTTTTTTCAATTTTACCTCGGTATATACAATCTTTTGCTGAGTGTTTCGATAATCTCAGAAATTACACAAAAAAAAAAGAAGAAAAAAGTAAAATGTAACGAAACTTTCTGTCGAAATTTTACAGCTAAAAGTTGCCAGCTTGAGGGAAAAAGAGACGGACGAGGTCGACGAAGACGATAACTACCCGGAAGTATACAAGCAGCTGAAGAAATCGGGCACCGATCCAAAAGATATTCTGGTACCGAAATACAAACAGATTATTAGTAAATTCATGAAACAGAATACAGAGACGGAATATAAAAAACAATCGACTACGACTACAACACATCCCACGACTAAAATACCGATAACAACTAAAATACCGATAACAACACCGAAAGTTGACACTTTTTATCCAACGCTTAGGAAAAATCTTGGCCCTACTTCCGCTACAACTTCATTCCCGGTCACTACGAAACGCGGAACATTCAAAAACAAAGAAATTCAAGAGAAAATCAAAGCGAATCGATTCAAACAGAATTATGCAGAATGGAAACCTCAATTAAAAAGTAAAACGTCCTTGGAAAAAAATACCTCATCAAACGCAGCAGTAAAGTACTCAAAGGAGGAGAAAAATAATTTCAATTTGGCGACCGAAAGCCCGCAAAACGCGTTCGAACCTACGAAAAGGTCTTCTTTTAAAATCGGCAGCGGATCAACAACAAAGTACTTTAAACCTGTAATTACGAATGAAAATTATTCTCCCAAAACACGAATCCAATCGAATTTTGAAGAAAATTACGCCCCTAAAATAAAAAACCGAACGCAGTCCAAGTTCGTTCCAAGAAAGGTCCCGAAGATTCCCAATTCCGGAACAGATTCGACTTCAAAGTTCTACTATCCTGAAATTCCCACCACTAAAGTATATAATAATCGAGATTTCGAAACATCCACATTGAACTATTACGCAAAGCGTTTATACAACGAGAAAACCGTTCACGTCGACTGTGGAAAATCGGGGCATTAAAATCAACACAGATTGGAACGGAGGGGATAGTTATTCACAAAAACCGCCACCGAAGTTGAAACCCTCAATATATTCGGACGTCGAGCCAACTAAAATTAAACCTATTAATAAAACTGTCAGACCAAAAGCGAACGAATTGGCCGAGTGGAGCGACGAGTTGAATCCTGAACTAGACTGGATTCCAGTTCCGGGTAGAAAAACTAAGCCTCATAGATCGCAAAACAGTGATATTTCCAATGATTGGGTTCCTATGTCTGTGAGTAATTCGGACGGACGATTTTACAATCCCAAATCTATTCCGGCGAACGAAGGATCAATACAGAGACACAGGGAGCACACTGTTTGGCCTGCGGTTGGACCTGAGAGCTACCCTCATCCAATGGAACACTGGTCCACTTACGTTCGCGATGGAAACCGAAATTTCTTCCCAGTTCGGCCGAAATTCGAACTCCAATCCAATCCAGGTCCGATCCGCTGGCCGAATTCCCAAGGTCAGCAACATTCTTGGAACTCAAACCTGGATTATAATCAGAAACACCACAAGGTTCAAAGCTCTTGGCCTTCGAGTGCTTGGAATCCGAATACTGGAAGCCGAGTTTCGGTAAGGTTCAAGAACGACGCTCTGGGCCATTGGGGCATGGATTATACCTTGGAAAACCGTAACTTCCAGGAACGCAGCTACTCTCCGCGAATTCACGTGATGGCAGAAAGATCGGCAAGTGCTGTAACTGAAACTGCAACTGAAAATATTCAAGGTTGGGGACAGCGAGGAATTTCAAGCGATCGGGCCACCTCTACGCGGATTCCCGATTTGGTCAATAGTCTCTCTGAAATTACGAAATACAAAAGTTCCCGCAGCGGAAAAATTCGGCCCGAACAGGAATTGAGATTAGAAGAGACACCAAACGGTGCCCCCTTCGCCGCAAATTCCGAAACACAATTCTTTCCCGGACGGAGGGAAGATTTAAAACACAATACAAATAGAGATGAAACGCAGTTTGAGATAGCGAGAAGTGAAACAATTTTCGAGCGCTCGTATTCTGGCAATCCAACGGAAACGCGAAATCCCCTTGGAATCTCAACACACGAATCGTATTCTTTAAATTTGAACGGGCGAAGTTTCCACAAAATCGTCACAACTCCTCGAAACTCAAATCGTGACGATACTGTGTACGTTACTCCTAGAAATTATCAGCGCTCGGCTGAATTCTCTACGAGAGCTCCGCATCCGTCGAGGACATTGGGTAAACCGAGTATGGAAACAAGCTCCACTACAGTTCGACCCATAGCGAGAAAAACTAACAATCGACTCTGGGAATCGACGAGTTCGAATTCAAAGGCGACTCCGCGAACTAAAAATAACCCCGACTCGATCGGTCAGGATCGGAACGACCTTAGAACGAGGAAACCGCTAAATACGCAGAACTCGATACAGAACTCGAGCAAAACAGGTCAACAATTCCGAGGTGGAAATATCGACAAAAATATTCCCAAGTCCACGTCGCGAAATCGTCATGCTGATAAAACAGAAACGACAACAAAGTCAACGATTAGTATGGACAATACTAAAAAGACCGACGCGAATCACAAAAATAACACGCTCGTTCAAAATTTGGTCAACATCTTCAAAAGATTTTTCGCTCCGCTGCAGTCGTTGAGAAACTAAATTGCCCCGTGGACAGAATACATGCTTGAGTCGGTGAAAAAAAAATATAGGTAATAGGGGGGTAATAAGGACCCTTAGTTTAGAAGGTATAAGAGCAATAAAACGAGAAAATTCCGACGATTTCGAGTTTTTTTTTTTCGACCAAAGCCGACCAGCTGGGAGGCGGAGAACGTTAGAATCGTGTTCAGCACATGAAAAAATTTTGTTGAAAAACCATACCGAGATATAGTTTTTCCCCCCAAAACACCATACGACTTGACTACAATATATATAGAACGAATATCTATCTGTGTTAGCAGCTCAAATGTGCAATCTATAGCGCACAATCATGACAACCGTTGATGACATACACTGAACGTTTACTATTTCAGTCGATTAATATGAATGGACAAAAACCGTTCAAAATGAAACACGTAAATATAGTAATTGTGTATTTTTATGTTGGTCAATATCTTATATGAAAACGTTGCCCATTGTAATGCTCATTACTAAATTGTAAGTTGGGGTAATCGGTGCTGAGTCGCATGTTTCTTATTAACCTTTCGCACTCACAAACTTTAGTTTTTGTGGAGTAGCTCGATTTATGTGGTGTTTGGTTTCATTTTTTCTATTATAAATAAATACTTTCCAACGAAGCATCTACTAATCTAATTTTCCACTTTCCCGTAACCGACGTAACAAACTGACGAGTGCCATTCCTAACATTTTCGCTCTATCTTCTATAATCAACTTGAATTCATCTTTTCGATTTCCGTAAACCATCATTTTGCGCCATTCGATAATGAACTAATTTCATCGCATAAAATTAGAACCATCGTATAGCTGCGAGATAATTTCTGAGGCAAATCAACCGTTCGCTCAACTCAAATAGCATCATTTTCTGTGAAAATTGCCTAAATATTTATCGCTCACGGGTCAGGCCATAATTCATTCGACTGAAAAACGGCTACATCAGCCACCAACTGTTACCGTTCCCCTTGTAAAACAACCCACGAAAGCCCCTGTTTTCCAGGCATTTCTAATAGCAAAGAATGCGGCGAGGGGAGCCCAGCAAAATAAACGCCCAACCGAAACCACTTCTCTGGTAATTGTTGATTTTCTTTTTCTATTAGCTTTTCATAATTGCTACGAATAAGGACTGTACATAAATGCTTTTAGACCGCCACAAGTTGATCGGAAGGACGATATTGAACTGTTTCCACCCGACGTATCTTTTCGTCCAAATCCTATGCATGAATTGTCCGACTCATTTAACAATAAACAGTAACTGTTCTTGGCTGTCAACGGTTAGCGAAAGAATGGTTGCCGAAAGACGACAAGGGAAATAAGAATTATTCCATGTTGTTTATTGTGATTTTTACCAGCCATAAAAGTAAATATTTTCGAGAGGTCGACGCCTTGAAATGTTCTTCATGGCAAGCAGATTGCCAAATGTTTTGATTTTTATCATTGGCTCGCACACCATGTAGTTTCATGTTATGAGCTTTTTTGTGGGTGTCTTCTACTGTCTTCAGAAATCAATATATTTGAACGCTGGGGGATTTTAAATGTTAGAAACGATAATTGAAGGACGCTTAAGAGCTGGTAACACATTTTTGGGTATCGCTGCTTTAAAAATAATCTCATTTCACAAAACCCGCATACTGCACTTCCACATTATCAACTTATACGCGCGTTTTTTTATTTTTGGGTCTCCTCGCTAGTTTTTCAATAAAATTTGTTGTAAACTAAAGTTGCGGCCTTTGTTCGAGTTTGTTGATTTTATACTTGGTTATACCTGTTACAGACTCAAACATGGAAGTACTGTGCGATGTATGCACACTAATTTTTTCATTGTTATTCGGACGACAAAAAACGTTTGCCGCCAGTAATTTCCGCGTAAATTCGATGCAGCATTGAACGCATAATAGAAGTGCTCTATAGAAATTCATTTCGCAAGTAAGCGTATGATCAATAATAACAATCGAAGTCGTGTGAGTTTGACGAAAACAGCCATTCATAAAATAATAACTACCACATTTACAACATTGAAACCCGTTGACACTCAATTATTTATTCAATTTACACACCTTGAAGGACAGCCAAGAATTACAAATACTGACGGATTAACGGCTCGAATTTAAAGCCCTGTTCTACTTCCCAAGCATTAAAGGAAAATGCATGATCAATTCTTTAATATATAGAATTTATTTTTTCATTCTTGCGTCACAACTCGAGCGATTTTTTTTAGGAATCTACACCGAATCGTCAGGCGAGCGCTCGAGCCGATTCAAGACCCAACTCGGGGAATAGTAACCTTAGGAAAAGCCTTCGCGGAAGAAGTTTTACGAAGACAGCGACCGATGACAGGCTGGAAGAGAATCAAGAAGTTTCCAACGTTTCAAAAAACGGAGTTAGAACCGGGGGACCAACTCGAGCCTCCCCGGTTCGGAAATTCGCACTCGACGACAATGAAAAGAGCGAAGAGGAGAAAAATCGTTCGAAAAGCGGTTTTTCACAAACTAGGAGCAAAAGCGGCGGTAACAGCGAGTCAAGGATTCCCACTGATGAACCGACACCACGAGAGGAAACAATTCGTAATTACGAAACAAATATATATCGGCGCCGTCTTGAAAGCAATGTAAGGCCAACATTGGAGAGCCTGAATTCGAGAAGGAGGAGCGATCGAATAATTAAACAGGGAATCACCCCAGAGCAGACAGAAATTAAACCGATCGGTCGAAATTCATTCCAGCCCAAAAGACCGAATTCGAAATTCACAGAAAGGCGAGGCGCTTTCCGCAATACAGAAGAGACAAATCTGGAAAACGAACTCGACTCTGAGCCGAAAGAATATCCGAACGAGGCTCAGAATAGAAACGAGCTCGAAGAGAAACTTCAATCGAAGGAAAAACTGAGCACTCCGGCACCAGATAAAACGCACCATTACGTACCGAGGGATCGATCGAGCGAAAAGCAGAAATTTCGCTCTAGAACAGTATATCCTAGTGAGGAAGTGACTGAGGTGACATCGATCAAGCCAAGATACAGTTTGTACCAGAGGCACAAGACGAAACTGTCGACGTCTACGATTGAGATCACGACAACGCCTCGGGGTAAGTGATAATATTATGTAGATTAGGTCGTTAAAATACCACGAGAGAGGGACCAAAAGAAACGGTCGTTTCTTCATCTTTGTTCGGGATTTTTAGACCGAACTTCGATCACCTTTTGGAAAAACGGCCGTTTTTCGCTACTTTAGGCCAAATATATACAAATTTAGACGCTAATTCAAAAACAGTTGTTCCAATCAGAAAACGCCATAGAATCAAAGCGGTTGAGAATTCAATTTTAATAAAGGAGAACGTTTTAGTACACACCGAAAAAGTCCGTTACACAATGTATAGCAAATAACGCCCTAGCAGAGCAAGTAAAATGTTAGAAATTTGTCCTAGGTTTTTGAAAAAAAAGAAAGTTCATTAAATTTTCTATCAGACGCAGTATCGTAAAATTTCGATTAATAACATGAGACAGGGCCCGAAAAGCAAAAAGTTTACAAACTAAACATTTCCAGCTAAATCGCGCTTTTTCGCAATGTTCGCTTACAACTCGAAAACAATTCGTCCGATGGAAAAATAAAACACCATCTGAAAGCTCGTTATATTTCCTGTGCAATGGCGTTTCTAGACTCGATAAAATGAGTTCGACAAACCGCAAAATCAGCAATTTTTCAGTGACTGAGTTCTGTAACCGAACGTTTTTGCCAATAATTGGAAAACTCACATAATGGCCGGATTTTTCAAGGGCATATAAACAATTTTACGGAGCGTTAAAAAATCTTTTTGAAAAATTGCCTACATCTACCAACCGAGTCCGACTTCGTCAAATAACAAAACGATTCGACGCAAAATTTGAAAACAAAAATCAACAAAAAAGGCATGAACATAATTTCCTGCAGGATGCGCCATTTAGAACTCATTGGCACAACACTGAAACAATTTATGACTATTTGCAGTTTTTTCGCGGTTTTCTCGAAACGCGTGAGGAAATTTTGTAACATTCGTTCGAATTCGTGTTTCTCTTCAGACACAAAAAAGTAGGTATGTAACGAATAAAGTTATTTCGAGTTATTTCTTCTTTGCGACGGTTTGACTGGGATAGTACATGAAACGCCAAAAATCAATAAATCTTAATCGGAAAGTAAAAAATCGGTAATTTTTTCTGTAGGTTGAGGGGGAGAAGAACGAGGCGACCTCTTCTCCATTTCTTATTCAGCCGAGTACTTCCGCCCGTTCGGGCTTCTTCAGGGCATTATAGGACTAGGCGTAGGCCATAGGTACCCTTGGTCCTATAATGCCCTGAAGAAGCCCGAACGGGCGAAAGTACTCGGCTGAATAAAAAATGGAGAAGAGGTCGCCTCGTTTTTCTCCCCCTCAACCTACAGAAAGAAGTAATGCGATCACCTGGAGAAGAAAATCGGTAATTATAAATTGTCTTCATCTGCAGAAAAATACAAGTATAAGCCGTACAGAAGCGACAAAGCTTCATCGAACTTCTTACCATCGGGAGGAGCTCGTTTCCCTTCACCGTCTTCAACTTTAACAAGGTAGAGAGTTTCCTTGATTGCTCTTGTATTCAACGCTCTATACGAACAACATTAAATTTATTATGGTTACAGGAACCTCGAAAGGAAACAGAACGGGCGAAACTATCTCAACTTGCCTCGTATTCCGAGTATCGCCAAGGGGAAATTATTCTCAACGGGACTGGATGATATCGAGGTAGATCAAATAGGCGATTTGAAGTTAACAAAAATTAGCAATTAATACACTACTGGGAGCCAAACAGCATTTCACAATCGACCCGTCGTAGAACGCAACTCTGCAGCCTAAGTTATTAATTTGATTGTTGATTATCACAGCACAAAAAGGTGTCTTTTGCCTTTCATATTGCCAACGTTCGCTCATTTTGTAAAAATGCCATCTCATTTCATCCATCTCGCTTTTTAGGAGCCGTCAGAAAACGATGACCCGCTGAGGCATGGCTTTAACAGCTTGAGCATAGATTCTTTAGTGTCTGAATCAGAGATCGCTACGCACACAACTGAAGCTCAATCGGTAAATATTAAATAAGCAGCTACACTGAATGATCGGTGCTTTCCTGCGAATTGCCACTCGATTAATTTTCCTAATTGAAAGACGAGAGTTATGACAGAAATTAGGTGTTATTTTATATCACCCGCCATATAGGTTGATCTCAGTTCTGTATTCTCCATCTTTTGGAAATTACCACGCTTCTGTCTTCATTCGATTCAGATAACAGGCTTTTGTGAATTGTATTTACCTTGCAGGGAACATTCCAAAATATCATATTGCACTACCTCTATGAGCAATCGTGCCTGAGGTGTTGACAAATGCCAACAGGAAAGAGGCTGCTCTAGAAATCATAGGCCAAAAGCGTTAAACAAATAATCGGCGAAAATTCCAATGAAAAATCTTGTCGTTGGAATATGTTCGAGATGTTCCATAAGCAATATATTATGGTATATACAGCAAATAGCAAATAATGACTTACAAATGTGAGTGAAATAGAGAATCATATAATTATATTGAACCATACCTGAAGACACTTGAACAATGAAATTTTTTGTTGAATTTTTAAACATTTGCTCGTTTTTAAAGACTAATGCCCTTAGAGCTTAGACTAATGGCCTTTTTTGGGTGGTAAATCAAAGGATTGAACCGAATGCTTTGCTTATAAGCCCTGAATAGCCAAAAGGTGATTGAATGGATATTGCAGGGGGTTTCGGCTACGAAAAAAACAAGAAAGAAGTACACTGAAAGTCATGTGTATCGGATTCCACCGAGGAGACGCCCTGGCTCGCCTGAAATGCCAACTGCGACGATAACAACTCCATTTTTTTTCCCCACTACTGATTTCCTAGCATCGTTGGCCCAGTTGACAGCTGAAACAACGACCGAGCCGAGCACTACAGATGATGATGATTTCACTGATTATTTTTTCACCGAAGAAATTACAGTACCGACCACTCTGACAACTTCAACCACAACAACCCCAATGCCAACGACAAAAATGACCACGCGAAAAACAACACCCAAATCAAAACCAAGGAATCCCAAACAAAACGCAACGCAGAAGCCAAAACCAACGACAAAAACTCCTACAACAAAAACTACGATGACAGAGATTACCAAAACAACAACACCGCAAGACTCAGATAATGAAGAAACAACAACAACCTCTACAACACCGACCACTACAACTACGAAAATAACAACAACTAAAAGAGCCACTCAGAAAACCACACATAGACCCAAAAAGCCGAAAAATGTCACACCCCAAATGAAAACAACTACCTCTACCACAATGCGCTCTACAACCACAGAAACTGGGACAGAGCCGTCGTCCACAACTACTGAATCAAAGCAGACTATACCAACAACTACACCGACACCAACAACAAAATCAACACCGACATCAACAACAAAATCAACACCGACACCAACAACAAAATCAACACCAAAACCAACAACAAAATCAACACCAAAACCAACAAAAAAATCAACACCAAAACCAACAACAAAATCAACACAAAAACCGACAACAAAATCAACACCAAAACCGACAGCAAAATCAACACCAAAACCAAAGCCTAAAACCACACAAAAACCAGCTTTGAAAACTACCACTAAAAAACCCACCACTTCAACAACTCCTGCGGCTACTCTATCAACAACAATCACGACTCCATCAACAATTACCACAGCTCCCACAACATCGTCAACAACAAGTGTCACTGCATCTTCATCCGCAGCAGAAATACAAACAAATCCACCTGTCTTTGTAACTTACCCATCTTCAACGACAGAGCTGCCTTCTTCTTCAACAACAGCAGCGGCAGAAACGTACAGTCTGAACTCACCGACTACAGAAACGCCACGAGTGGTGACTATACTTTCAACCATTACTCAGCTGGCCAACAACGTGACAGCAACTACGACGCCACAATACGGTAACACAGCCAATATACGAACTTACAATATAGACACAGAAACCACAAGCGCTCCTCCTCAGGTAAGAATTTTCGTTAAATTTTCTATCAGTAAAATCTGAAGCCGCTTGAAGTAGTTGAGTATATGTTGTTTTTCCTAATAATTATTTCTAACTCAGTTCTTTCCCCACAACGGCAACCGTCAGGGGAATATTGATCTATGTGGTACAACCAGGGACATCCAGAAAAAAAGGGGACCACTGCTGTAAAACTTGAAAAATATAATAAAATATTTTCTCGAAATTCACAGGGTGTTTTTCACAGCTTATTAATTTTCACAGCAAAATACCAATATAATGTCGAACTTAAATAACTTACATCATTAATGCGATAACTTTCAAACATATTTACTAATCTGCTGAGCTCTAATTCAACAACAGCAACTGTAATCTGTTACTATTGCCTAATGAATTCATTTACTAGCCACTTAACTCATTATAGCAACTGAATAATCCATTCATCTTTGTGTCCACAGCTGCAATAAAAATCCCTAAGATAATGTGACAAATCAGCTAGCTCTGTTCAATAACCAGTAACCGATTAACAAACTGATGGGGCTGGGGTGTGTGTTTCTTTCACAATTTCAGAACTCAACTAATTTTGTGGTCTATGGACTCCTACCTAACAACAATTTGGTTCGCAAGGTTGTGAGGACGACAGAGGCGCCCTCCGTGCCGTTCATCATCTACGGGTTGTATCCTAACGGTACAATTGTACGGCGCTATCCGAACGGCACAGTCGTTCCAGAAGACAACCCGTCTGAAGGAGAGAATGAAGTGATCGCAAATATACGATTCGGTGATAGTCAAGTCCTAGAAGAAGCCGTCAAGAAAGACAGTCGTCTATCTTATTTATACCCACCGGTAACCGCCAAATCATAATGAGAAAAAACGGGTTTTTGTGTTTAAATACAAACTATGAGTACCTACAAGATGCATTTTTAGCATAGCAGGAAAAATAGCTTCATTTCATAGGTGAAAATGCTTCACTTTGAAGGTTAGGTATGGTCTTCGACTGAATTTCAGGAGATAGGTATAGCTTCAGCAAGCTTTGAAACACGGCTAACTATACGTTTTGATTTTTTGTGACAATAGTGCTAGCCTACCACAGTTGTCTTTACTCCTCTAAATACACTTAAATGAGCCTTTGAGATTAGCCCAAGGATTCAGGACGTGCACAATGTGACTCTGTACTCTGTAGACAGTATGGAAGTTCAGGTCTGCGCAATTGTCTGGCAGCCTGATATCAAAAATAAGTTGTACTGGTGCAAGACATGAAGAGGTGTTGGAGCAGATCTATAAGCCAGCAAATAGAGGGGCGCTTTTTCATCCCAGTCCTTGTGAGCATTGTTGACAAAATAATTTTTTTTTGGCGTTCTATCCAACCTCGAGGAGTCGTCCCTCAGAGTTTTGGGAGCTCCAAGAAAAGCATTGGCATATAAGTTCTTCTCTGATCCATACGCATATGTTTGGAATCCCCTCTACTAAAAACATACACCATGGAGCAGATGCAATAGTAGTTCTTGGTCCAAAAACTTGGTACTTGGTTCGAAAAGTAATCCGCAGTCACTAACTGGGTTAATTACCTAATAGAATGAGGATATTGATTCCCATTTGCTCACTAGCCTTTGTTGTAAAGGAGCACGTATCATTCAAACGGGTCCTTCCCCTGTGCAAGATTCTCTGCAAAATGTGCATCATTGTCAGACATCCCATTTTATGGCTAGAAGTATCCCTGTTTTGCTTTAGAGAGGGACAACCGAAATGTCCTCAAAAGTTGAGTCCACAAAACTATTGTGGCAAAGAGACAGAACAAGTTGAACTTTCTTTTCATACACCATTGTTTATAAACAAAATTTTCCTTGCGCATCTTCCCATCAGCGATATAAATGAGCATCGACAACTGCCGGTGACTCTGATAAGCAAGTAGGGCTTTCAATTGGGGAGCAAAAGCTGCAAGTCTGAAGGCTCTGGTTTGATACCTTCTGGGAGACGTTTGATAAGCTGTTGAAGTTCCTTGTCATCAGGATAACTAATATGAGCAGCAACAAATATGACGTTTCCTGATGGGTCGTCTGATGATCTCTCAATGAGCTAATCTTGCCAGTTGCAATATGCACATGATTACAGCATCGACTTGATAGGGAATCAGTGTTGCATTGCTGAGTTCCTTTACATCCCTCCTCATCCACATTAACCAGTTTTGCCAAGTCGAACAAGGAAAATGACGGAATGGTGTCAACCGTTGTTTACAGGCCCTTATGACCCCATACATATTAAATAACATAGTTAGATGTGCTTGAAAGCTTGTTGAACTCACCCTGAAAATTTTGATCTGATAATATTATGTCATAGTAGTATCATCATCTATGCCTGGTGACAAATTTTGCAATTGTTGAGTGGTTTTTATAGTATAATTGTAGTAAATTGTGGACACTATCAGGTATCTGCTGTAGGGATTCCCTATCAGCTATAACTGTGCCACAGAAAATATTGGAAATTGCAAAATCTGTCAACTGCTAACCATTAACTGCGCTTGATTACACATGCAACAAACGTTTTAATCAAATATCATCAAGTCGGCTCTGAAGGGTGACATTGAAGTACAATTTAGTTTTTTCCCCCTAGAATGCTTCATCTACTGAAACAACAACTGAGCTGCCGAAAACGACGCATATCCAGAAAATAAAACCGACCACTCCTACAGCGGAAAGCGCAACTACAGAAGGATCAATAACCACTGAAACTGTGCGTCTCCTTACCAGCAAGGAAGCATCTTCAACAATATCCATTACTACTACAACAAAGAAACCATCTACTACAACAAAACCATCTACAACAACAAAACCATCTACAACAACAAAACCATCTACAACAACAAAACCATCTACAACAACAAACCATCTACAACAACAATACCACCGACAAAATCTACAACAAAGAAACCAGTCACAACCAAAGCTACCACCAAGCGACCAGCAGCGACCAAAAGGACTACTGGAAAACCAAAAGCAACTAAAGGCACCACTAAAAAGCCGGAAGCAACGACAATGACCTCTTCAAACACAACATCTCGTGAAGCAAGTACAACAGAATCAACTAC